>JAMPIT010000048.1:0-13888 GCA_026261815.1 Monarcha castaneiventris obscurior
AGGAACGAGGACGGGACCTCGAGGTGGCTCCCAGCATCCAGGCAGGGCCAGCCCAGCCCCGGGGGTTGCGAGGGGCTTGTGGGGGTCCCCCGTTTGTGGGACATCCCCGCTGGAGGAGGGTGTCCCCCCTTGCTGCAGCCCCAGGCCTCAGGCAACGCTCAGCCGAGCAGAGAACGCCCTCAGCTGGGGCCTCATTTTTGGGCACACCTGAGCCCCTGGACATCTCCATCCCCTTTTGGGGTGCACCTGAACTCCTGGCTACCTGGGACTGGGCAGCTCCATGTGCTAAAAATGCTAGAAAACGGGATTTTGGGGACTCCCAGCACTGAAAATCCCAGGAAGAGGGGGGTTGTGGAACAGACAGACCCCAAAAATCTTGGGAGCAGGGGAGTCTAGGCACCCTCAGGCCCCCAAAATCCCGGGAACAGGGGGTTAGGTAACACCAAAACCCCCAAAATCCTGGAAAAAGAGGAGTTTGGGCTCCCTCAACCTCCCAAAATCGTGGAAGAAGAGGAAGCTGGGAATGCCCAGTTCCCCAAATCGTGGGTACAGTGGGTTTTGGACATGTCCAGCTCCCCAAAATCCTGGGTACAGGAGGGTTTGGGCATTTCTAGCCCCTGAATATCCTGGGAACAGGGGAGTTGAGGGAAACCCAGATCCCTAAAGTAACGGAAAAAGAGGAGTTTGGCCACTGCCAACCCTGAAAATCGTGGAATAGGGGAAAAGCCTGAAAAAAGAGGAAGTTGGGATAACGCCCTTCCCCAAAAAACTAAAAAAAAAAATAGAGTTGGACCCTCATAGCCCTCCCGGTCCCTATATTTCGAAGGATCCAGGACCCCCCAAAACCCAACCCCGCGGCTCCAGGAGCCCCCAAACGCCACCTTGGAGCCCCCAAAGGCCAGGCAGGCTCAGGGCCAGCAGCAGCACGCAGGGGACGCTCCGCTCTCCATCCATGGCGCCTCGGGATGCCGGGACCCTGGGAAGGGTCGGTGCTGCTCCCAGTAAAGCGGCGGCGAACTGGGGGAGACTGGGAGTGGGGGCGCAGCACCCCGAGAAGCGCTGAGCCAATGGGAGCGCGGCGTGGTTGTGTCGTCATCGGTTGCCGGGTAGAGTCTCGGGAAAAAGAGCCCCCTAAGAAATCCCAGCCAATCAGAGCGCGCCCGAAAACCACGCCCGACCAATCAGAGCTGGCGTCTGTGCTGAGCCCGCACTGGTCCGGACTGGTGCTCCCAGTGCAGCGCGGCTGCTTTGGGGCTGGCGGCACCTGCCCGGCGCTGGCCATGGCGCGTGTGGCGGCAGCTGGGGCCGTACTGGTGGCACTGGTGGTGCTGGGAGCGCCCCCGGCTGCGGGCGCGGAGCTCTCGGGTGAGCGTGGGGAGGGCGGGACGCGGTGGGAAAGGGGGAAAAGAGGAAAAAAAGGGGGTTTGGGAGCCCTAAATTGAGGGGGAGGCGGAGGGAACCCCTCAAAGGAAGAGCGGGAGGGGCTGAGGGTTGGGGGAAGGTGGGGAAGGGGTGGGAGAGGAGGGGGAAAAGGGGAGGGTGGGACCCGAAAACTGAGCGGGAGGGTGGTGGGGGTTGGGGGATTTGGGGGGAATGGGACCCCCCAAAGTGATCTGGGGAGCGGCTGGAGGTGGGAGGGGAGGGGATGTGAAAGGGAAAAGGGGGAGAAAGGAGGAAGTGGGAGCGCGGGCAGGAGGGTCCCATGGCGGCCGTGGGGCACAGCGGGTGCGGAGTGGGGATCCGGGGGGGCTCCCGGAGCTCGAAGGGTGCTGGGGGGGCACCCCCTGACCTGTGTCCCGCACACACAGGGGTCTTCCAGAGGCTGAGTGTTACTTCATTAACGGCACGGAGAAGGTGAAGTACGTGGAGAGGCGCATCTACAACCGGCAGCAGTACGTGCACTTCGGCAGCGACGTGGGGCACTACGTGGGGGACACCCCGCGTGGGGAAAAGGTTGCCCGGTACTGGAACAGTGACCCGGTCATCATGGAGGACAGACAGGCTTCAGTGGACACGTTCTGCCGGCCAGACTACGAAGTGTCCACCCCGATCCTCGTGGGCCGCAGAGGTGAGCATGGGGCAGAGCGTGTCCCCTCGGGCCCGGCCCTGGGAATGACCCTGGAGCCCTTGAAAACCTTCCTGGGAATCACCGCAGAGCCCTCAGCCCTCCTTGTGCCCATCCCCGGGGCCTCTTGTCCATCCCAGTCCGTCCCAGTCTCTCCCAGTCCATCCCAGTCTCCCCCAGTCCATCCCAGTCTCCCCCAGTGCACCCCCGCTTGTCCATCCCGCCCGCGTGTGGAGCTGCCGCCCTTCAGCCAATCAGAGCGCGTTTCTTTGATCAGTTGCCAGGCGGACCCGCAGCGCCGAGTGCCCCGTGCTGGACTCGGCCTCCCAGTGCCGAGCGCTTCATTCCCAGTGCTTGCCAGTGCCATCCCAGTCCCTCCCAGTCCCTCCCGGTGACATCCCAGTCCCTCCCAGTGCCATCCCAGTCCCTCTCAATGGCACACCAGCCCTCCTCCATCTCTCCCAGTGCCCCCCCAGCTGATCCCAGTGTGTCCCCGCTCTCTCCCAGTGCCCCCCCAGCGTGTCCATCTCGCTGGTGCCCTCGAGCTCCAGGGTCGGCCCCGGCCGCCTGCTCTGCTCCGTGATGGATTTCTACCCTGCGGAGATCCAGGTGAGGTGGTTCCAGGGCCAGCAGGAGCTCTTGGGGCACGTGGTGGCCACCAACATCGTCCCCAACGGGGACTGGACCTACCAGCTGCTGGTGCTGCTGGAAATTCCCCCCCAGCGCAGGGTCAGCTACAGCTGCCAGGTGGAGCACGTCAGCCTGGAGCAGCCCCTGAGCCGGCACTGGGGTACGGCCCGGCCCCCACAGCGCCGGGGGCAGCGGGGGAGGCACTGGGGGGGCTGGGAGAGGGATTGGGGTGTGCTGGGAGTAACTGGGAGGGAGTGTGAGAGAGGCTGGTTTAAACTGGGAGAGGGGTCAAGAAGGGCTGGGAAGGGGTTTGAAGGATGTTGGGGAAGGTGAGATGGGGTTCCGGGTGTGCTGGTGGGCGCTGGGAGGGAGTTTGGAAGTTCAGGGTGTAACTGGGAGGAATTTGAGGGAGCCTGGAAGGGCTGGAAGGAGATCGGGGCTGGAAAAGCAGGAGTTGGAATGAGGTTGGTTGTGCTGGGAAGAGACTGGGAGGGGTCTTGGTGAGTCCTGGTGGGGCTGGGAAGGGACTGGGAGAGGGCCTGGGGTGGTGGGGGGCAACTGGGAGAGTGCTTGGAGGGGTTCAGGGTTTCTGTGAGAGGATTTGGGTGGTCCTGAGCCCTGCGGACCCCCCAGAGATGCTGCCGGCTGCAGCAAGATGCTGACGGGGATCGGGGGCTTTGTGTCGGGCTTCGTCTTCCTGGTGCTGGGGCTCGGCTTCTACCTGCGCAAAAAGGTGAGGGGGGGTCCCAGGGGTCCTGTGTCCCCCCGCCCCCCGAGCTGTGCGCTCCCCCCGGGGCCCCCCAGCCCGGTGTCACCCTGTCTTAGTTTGAAAGACAGGTGTCAGACAAGAAAGGCAGGAGCCTCCCCTGAAATGGAAAATGCAACCCCCTTCCCTCCGAATTATTATAAATCTGAAAATAAGGGGCTTTCAGGCAAAGATATGAGGGATAGGAATAACAGTTCTTTACTAATAAATATATATGTATAACAACACAAACAAACAGCAATAGCTGTGGCAGTCACAGCAAACAGCAGCCCGAACCCAGCGCCGGCCTCGGGCCCTTTCCCCTGGGTGCAGTTCCTGCGGGGCGGCTCCCGGTGAGCAGGGCGGGTGCGATGGTTCCCCCGCGGCTGCAGGGGGCGCTCCGCAGCGAGCTCGGGAGCACCGGGAATGGCAGCGCAGGGTCCCGGGCACGGATGTATGAGAAAAACCTCACAAAACTCTTGGGCGTCCGGCCGGATCCTCAGGAACAGCAGGCTGGAACGGCAGGGGTGAGCGCAGATCTCGGGTGGCAGTGAGAGGTATCAAACTGCGGAGCTGTGGCAGGGAAACCCGGCAGGTCTCTCAGTCGGCAGAGCGTAGGAGCTCCGTTTCCAGACGGGACAAGGAGAAGAGCAGGCTTAGGAACCCCGGGGTTTGCCCGCAGAAAGCAAAACAGCCAAAGAAGCAGGAACCCGCAGTGTGACCGAGACGTCCACACCGAAGGCAGGCAGCTTCCAGACTAAACGCTGAGCACCCAGGCAGCCCCCCGGGTGTCCCAACCCCCAGGTGACAAAAGGGTGGCCAGTCCCACCCCGCCTCTGTGGCCAGGTCTTTCGTTTCTTTTAAGTATCCAGCGGTTTGTCCCCTAGCAACTAGTATGGGTAAAATTCTTTAAGAGAAAAAACAGACTAAAATCCTAAACCCCAACATTATCCACCCCGAATTTTTCCCATATGTCTTGGTTTGAAAGACAGGTGTCAGACAAGAAAGGCAGGAGCCTCCCCTGAAATGGAAAATGCAACCCCCTTCCCTCCGAATTATTATAAATCTGAAAATAAGGGGCTTTCAGGCAAAGATATGAGGGATAGGAATAACAGTTCTTTACTAATAAATATATATGTATAACAACACAAACAAACAGCAATAGCTGTGGCAGTGACAGCAAACAGCAGCACAAACCCAGTGCAGCCTCTCTCGGCCTCGGGCACTTTCCCCCTGGGCGCAGTTCCTGCGGGGCGGCTCCCGCTGAGCAGGGCGGGTGCGATGGTTCCCCCGCGGCTGCAGGGGGCGCTCCGCAGCGAGCTCGGGAGCACCGGCAATGGCGGGCTCCCGGGAGGGAGGGATGGATGAAAAAACCTCACAAACCCCTGTACGTCTGACTGGATCCTCAGGAACAGCAGGCTGGAACAGCAGGGGCGAGCGCAGATCTCGGGTGGCAGTGAGGTTCACCAAACTCCGGCGCTGTAGCAGGAAAACCCGGCAGGTCACAGCGTAGGGGCTACAGAGTAGCGATGACCAGCGGCAGGGCAGAGTGGCGGTGCCCAGCCCCCAGCGGGCAGGGAGCAGAGCAGCTTTAGAAAATCCCGGGGTTTTGCCCGCAGAAAGCAAAACAGCCGAAGAAGCAGAAAGCCCGCAGTGCTGACCAAGAGTCCACACACCGAAGCCCGGCAGCTCTCAGACTGAACGCCGAGCACCCAGGCAGCCCCCCGGGGTGTCCCCACCCCCAGGTGACAAAAGGGTGGCCAGTCCCACCCCGCCTCTGTGGCCAGGTCTTTTGTTTCTTTTAAGTATCCAGCGGTTTGTCCCCTAGCAACTAGTATGGGTAAAATTCTTTAAGAGAAAAAAAACAGGCTAAAATCCTAAACCCCAACATTATCCACCCCGAATTTTTCCCATACTAACATGTTACATCAAACTTAACTTTTTTAAAACTATATACACACATGCATCACCATAATTATATACATATGTACATGCAGATATGATACAAGTACAATGCCGTGGGCAGTTCACCCTAAAACAAGGTCCCCTTGCGGTACACATCGGGTCTCTCCATCCTTCTGCATCACCCACCAGGTGCAACCTGGTCCCTGAGCGAAGACCACCCCACGGATAGGTTGATCTTTGCTCGAGGCAGAATTGACCCAAACAGTTTTTCCAAGCATACCTCTCATGTGCACCACTGGAACCTTATCCCCATCTGTTGTTTGTAGCAGTTCAGATTGAGCAGGGCCTGCTCGATTGGTAGATCCTCGGGTGTTAACTAACCAGGTGGCTTTTGCTAGATGCTGTTCCCAGTTTTTGAAAGTTCCCCCACCCAATGCTTTCAAGGTGGTTTTAAGCAATCCATTACACCTCTCAACCTTCCCAGCCGCTGGTGCATGGTAAGGGATGTGGTACACCCACTCAATGCCATGTTCCCTAGCCCAGGTGTTGATAAGGCTGTTCTTGAAATGAGTCCCATTGTCAGATTCAATTCTCTCAGGGGTACCATGTCTCCACAGGACCTGCTTTTCAAGGCCCAGGATGGTGTTCCGGGCTGTAGCATGAGGCACAGGGTGGGTCTCCAGCCATCCAGTGGTGGCCTCTACCATTGTGAGCACATAACGCTTGCCTTGGCGTGTTTGAGGCAGTGTGATGTAGTCAATCTGCCAGGCCTCCCCATACTTGTATTTGGACCACCGCCCACCATACCACAGGGGTTTCACTCGCTTGGCCTGCTTGATTGCAGCGCATGTCTCACAATCATGGATCACCTGGGAGATACTGTCCATGGTTAGATCCACCCCTCGGTCTCGTGCCCACTTATAGGTGGCATCTCTGCCCTGATGACCTGAGGCATCATGGGCCCATCGAGCTAGGAACAACTCTCCCTTGTGTTTCCAATCTAAGTCTATCTGGGACACCTCTATTTTTGCAGCCTGATCTACTTGTTTGTTGTTCTGATGTTCTTCATTAGCCCGGCTCTTGGGAACATGAGCATCCACATGGCGGACTCTCACGGGTAGGTTCTCTACCCGAGTGGCAATGCCTTTCCACTCATCAGCAGCCCAGATTGGTTTTCCTCTACGTTGCCAGTTAGCCTTCTTTCACCTTTCCAACCAACCCCACAGAGCATTGGCTACCATCCATGAGTCAGTGTAGAGGTAGTGATAGGTTTTAACTTTTGTATTTTTCAAAATTCTGTGCTGCTTAGAGTGTAACTCTAAGCTGCTTGTAGCCTGTAATTTCTGCTCTCTCGTGTAAGATAGACATAACAAAGCCTCTCCAGGCTTTGCCTTCAAGGACAGCCAGGCTCTTCTAGGCCCAAAATGTGTAACCCAAAGACACTAAGGGGGGAGCAAGCTGAGGGGAGTTACATCATTGAACTGGGGCTTTAATTGGAGAATTAACCGTGGTATGCAAATGAACCAAACCTATAAAGGTGTGAAGAACTCGTGCCCTGGGGTCCATCTTGGGGTCCATTTTTTATGGAAGCAGCCTCTGGCTCCCCCAGGGTGTACCTTGAAGGCCCTTCAAATAAATACCTATCTTTATTCCCTTACTCTTGTCTAGTCTCTGTTTCTAGGTGGCTGGAGAAGGCATCAGTTCTTTGGCACCACCAGAAGGGACAACGAGGCTTCCGAAAATCCTCTGGGACTTGGGAAGGTCCAGCTCAGCTTCCCCCCACTGCCGGCACCCGGGGGGGGGCAGTTGCTGCAGTCCGGGAGGCAGAAGAGAAGCTCCAAGAGCCCAGGAAATTCTCCAGACCCAGCACAGAGGCACGTGAGTAACTGGATAAAGGTGGTATTCTGTTAGAATTCCGTTAGAGATCTCTTACAGTTTGTTTAGGGACTCGGAAGAGTCCGGGGAGGTTTCATTTGGTGTTTCCTCCTTTTGCTTGTTTGGCGGCTCGCGAGAGCTTGCCAGGGAACTCGGGTGAGTTCCAGGGAATTTAATTTTCCCTCCGTTGGTTCGTTGCTAGCTTGTGTCCAGCCAGCGCCCTTTGGCACACAGCCAGGTGGCGCAGAGGCTTGGAGTGTACGTCAAGCCACAGTTTGAATTCCCGGGGTTTTAGGTTCGAATCCTACTTTCTCTAGTTTTCTCTTTTTGCTGTATAGTGTTTTAGATTACTTTGCTTTATTTTTGTGAATTTTCTGCTTAGAAGCATAAAATCATGGGTTGTAATATCTCTCGTATTAGAAGGGAAATACCTCCTAGCTCTCTCCTGAATTTTGTGTTAGAGAACTGGGAAGAATTGACGGGCAAGGATAAATTCTTTACAAAACCAGAATTAATTCGGTTTTCTAGGAAAATATGGCCAGCTTATGAATTAGATAGCAATCAAACTTGGCATGAATTTGGGAGTTTGGACAGAAAATTGATACTGAGTCTAATATCATGTCTTCGAAAAGATCGCTGTTTTCTTGAACTAGAGTATGCCAAGCTCTTCTTAGCTGCATCCATGATAAAAGAACCCAAACAGCAGCGTATAATGCTTTTAAAGAAAAAAGATAAAAAGCCTACAATAAACCCAGCGAGGGGTAGAGAGGAGGAGGAAACAGATTTAATAGCCCCTGCCTTGAGGCTAGGGCCCTTCGCGGCCCCAGTACCTCCTCCCCCTCCTCCTCTGCTGCCTTCCCAGCCAGGAGCGATGCCGGCGGGGGCCCCGGCGATCCTCCCGTCTGCACCCCCGGCCCCACGGCCGCCGCCACGGGCACCGGCACCGGCGCCGATACAGGAGGGGGCCGGGGCGTGGCCCTGGCCATGGCACCCCTCATGGGTAGCCCAGACGACCCCGGCCACTGCCGGGTGGGTGACGCCCCCGTCCTTCCCCGCCTCGTCCCCTCCGGTCTCTCCGACGGGAGGGGGGGAGGCGGCTATGGATGGGTATTTGCCCATAAAAAAGGAGGAGATGGAGGTGGCCTCCGCCTCCCCTCTGCCCCCTGAGAGTCTCGCCAAGCAGCCTGAGAAAGGGGGGCCGGGGGAGGGGGAGGCTGCCCCGGACTTGCCCATAAAGAAGGAGGGGGTGGGGGCCGCTTGCCCCCCCCTCCGCCCCCTGATAACTTGGCTGAGCCGCAGGGGAAAGGGGGAGAAGGGGGGGGACGTGTGCCCTCCCCAGCTCCCGAGGCAGCACCCCCTCCGGCCCGGGGCGGGGAGCCGGCCCCGGCCAGGCCGTGTCTGGCGGAGGGGGAAGGCTGGCCGCAGCGGCTCGGGGAGGCGATGGCGTCCGCATTAACTTCCATCCAGAAGCCAGGCCCGCTCACTCCGGACAGGGAGGGAACCTCCCATGGGGGGCGTGGGGGGCTTGCCTCCCCCCGGCCTCGGAGCCTTCACGACAGGGCCGCGCTCCGCCGGGGAGTTGGCTCAGGAGATGACGCCGTAAGAGTGCGTGGCCGCGGCCGGGACGCTGCCCAGCTCCTCAGACGGAGCAAGTCCTGGTCAGTTATACCAGGTACCAGGGCTGGCCAGGGCAGAACTAATATCACCGATTCCTCACATTCAGAGAGCTCCCATTCAGGTAGCTCCTCTGAGGAGGAAGAGGAGATAGCAGCTATTCTAAACAGACGAAGAAGGGGAAAGATAGCAAAAAGGGCTATAAGAGAACGAAGTCCAATTGCTAGGCGGACCAGAGCGAAAAAAGAGCCAGTTTTACAAGCCCCTCTGAGGCAGGCTGTTGGTAATCAGGGACCGATCCATGTAAAGGTTCCGTACTCCCTCACAGAGTTAGAACAGTGGAAGAGTATAGTAGGAAAATATAAAGAAAATCCAGACAAGGTGGCTGCTTTGGTACAAAGAGCAATTAACACCCAGAACCCTGACTGGAGCGATTTGTCAGCTATGCTGGAGACATTGCTTGATCCCACTGAGAGACAGATGGTAAATGAAGCTATTGCACGCAGTGTGGAATTCGGCATAGGTAATGGGACATTACATGGTAAAATGCAAGAAATTTTTCCGACAGAGGATCCAAGGTGGGACCCAAATCTACCAGCACACATGGAAAGATTAAAACGGTACCAAACTCTTATAGTGTATGGGTTAAAGCATGGTGTCCCTAAAGCTCTTAACTGGTCAAAGCTTTATGAAACTAAGCAGAACTTTACTGAAACTCCTACTGATTTTTTAAATAGGTTGAGGGAAGCTGCTACCAAATATACAAATCTGGATCCTGATTCAACTGAGGGGAAAGCACACCTAGCTCTTCTGTTTATGGGCCAGGCTGCTAGTGATATAAGAAGAAAGTTACAAAAGTTAGAGACTCAGGACATGAGTAAATTGCTGGAAGAAGCTTGGAAAGTTTACCAAAATAGAGACCCAAGTGGTAGAGAGAAACCCCGTCCTAGTAGGAAGGGTAGCCAAGAGAAGCCATCTAGGAAAACCTCTCCCTCCAGGGACAAAGACACGTGTGCTTATTGCAAGAAGAAAGGGCATTGGAAGGCTGACTGTCCAATGCTGAAAAAGACACCCCCGGTTCCCCAGCTCCCATTGGGACAAGACTCATGCTCAGAATGACGGGGACCGAAGGATTCTACCCTAGCAGAACCTTCGGTTATAGCTAGGCTGGGGAAAGATGATATTGAATTTTTGGTAGACACCGGCGCGGCATATTCTGTGTTAAATACTTTAGAAGGGAAACTGAGTCACGAAACTGTGCATGTTGTTGGGGCAACAGGGGTAACTGAAACACGGCCTTTCTTCCGACCTTTGAAATTCAAACTAGGGAAGCACTGGGTAACTCATCAATTCCTTTATATGCCTAACTCCCCTAAACCATTGCTGGGGAGAGATTTGTTAGAGAAATTGGAAGCTGAAATCAAATTCCAAAGAGGGAAAGGGGTACGAGTTATAATTCCAGAAACTAAATTTGTCGAAGTTGCTGCACTTTTTATACAGGATAGACCTGGTGAAATCCCCACTGAAGTCGAAAAAGCTGTCAATCCAATTGTGTGGGCTAGTGATGTTCCAGGAAGATCCAAACAGGCAGAACCAGTGAGCATTGCACTCAAACCAGGAGCCACCCCGGTAAGGCAAAACCAATATCCTTTAAAATTAGAAAGTCGTAGAGGATTGGCACCTATAATTGAAAAATTCCTCCATCATGGATTATTAGTGCAATGTGAGTCCAGGTATAACACGCCAATCCTTTCAGTGAAGAAAGCTGATGGTAAGAGTTACAGATTAGTGCAGGATTTAAGAGCTATTAACAAAATTACAGAGGACATACACCCAGTGGTCGCCAATCCATACACACTTTTGACCACACTGACAGATGAATTAGGGTGGTTCACTGTTGTGGACCTGAAAGATGCCTTTTTCTGCATCCCTGTACATAAAAACAGCCAGGAGCTTTTTGCTTTTGAGTGGGAAAACCCCGAGACAGGGAGGAAGAGCCAGCTGACCTGGACTGTCCTCCCTCAGGGTTTCAAAAACAGCCCGACAATATTTGGAAACCAGCTAGCAAAGGAATTAGAAGATTGGAGGAGGCAAGAGCCAGGAGAGGTTATCCTTCAACATGTCGATGACATCTTGATTGCAGCTAAAACCAGGGATGACTGTATGCAACTCACTGTAAGTTTGTTGAACTTTTTGGGACAGAGTGGATACAGAGTTTCCAAAGACAAAGCACAGATCGCCAAGGAAGCAGTAGTTTACTTGGGACTTGAGATCTTCCATGGACACCGACAGCTCAGCAGAGAACGGAAAGAAGCCATCTGCCGGATTCCAGAGCCCTACACCGTGAGAGAGATGCAGGCTTTCCTGGGGATGGTAGGTTGGTGTCGGTTGTGGATAGCAAATTATGAGTTGTTGGTGAAACCCTTGTATGGAGCAATAAAAGCAGCTGAAAATGGCATTATAATTTGGACTGAAAGCACAAGGGCTGCATTTAAACAGCTGAAACACTCTCTAATGTCAGCTCCAGCACTGGCCTTACCAGACTTGACTAAGCCTTTTGAACTTTTTACACGAGAGACTCAATGCGGCACTGGGCGTACTAGCACAGTGCCTCGGAAGCCAACGGAGGGCTGTGGCCTATTTTTCCAAACAGCTAGACAATGTTAGCCAAGGGTGGCCTGGGTGTTTGAAGGCCGAGGCGGCTACTGTCATCCTGATTCAAGAGGCCCGGAAACTCACCCTTGGACAACACATTGTAGTGTATGTGCCACATGCAGTAGCAGCAGTACTGGAACAGAAAGGAGGACATTGGCTGTCTGGCAATCGAATGCTTAGATATCAGTCACTGTTGTTAGAACAGGATGATGTTACCCTGAAAACAACTTCTGTTGTTAACCCAGCCATGTTTCTGTCCTCTACCTTAACTGACGATGTGCCTGAGCACGACTGTTTGCAGACAATCGAGGAGGTCTGTTCCAGCAGACCAGACCTGAAGGATGTGCCCCTAGAAAATCCAGACTGGGAGCTGTTTACAGACGGGAGCAGCTTCATGAGGAATGGTAAACGAATGACAGGTTATGCAGTAACCACCCAGGGCAAGGTGATCGAGGCGAAGGCCCTGCCAGCAGATGTGTCATCACAGAAAGCTGAACTGATTGCCCTGATGAGGGCCCTAGACCTGAGCGAAGGAAAGAAGGTAAATATATGGACGGACTCTAAATATGCATTTAGTGTTGTCCACGCCCATGGAGCCATCTGGAAGGAGAGGGGACTGTTGAACGCTCAAGGTAACCAGATCAAACATGCTGAACAAGTCCTTGCCCTCTTAGAGAGCATCAGAAAACCCACAGAAGTGGCTATCATGCATTGTAAGGGTCACCAGAAAGGGAAAACCACTCCAGAATTGGGAAATCGCTTTGCTGATGAAACAGCAAGAGGGGCTGCAGAAAAAGGCATTCTTGCAGTAGTTCCACAGAAAGAAGTTGATTTGTCAGGGTTCACCCCAAAATATGATCAGGCAGATCACAAGTTGATCAAATTTCTTAAGGCTGAGATCACAGAGAACGGATGGGCGTTTGCAGAGAACCTGCAAACCAGGTTGTAGTCCCACCTCTAATCCTCCGAGAGCTGGCTCAAAGAGAACATGAAAGCACACATTTCGGGGCTGAAAACCTTTTAAAACATCTAAAGAAGGTAGTAATAGGAAAGGGAATGGCAGATATTGTACAATCAGTAGTAAGCAAGTGTGAAATCTGCTGCAAAAACAACCCTGATACGAGGAAAAGAGTTGTGTTAGGAGTAACAAAGGCAGGGGATCTTCCTGGAGATTATTGGCAAATAGACTTTGCTGAGTTACCACGCAAAGAGGGATACAGGTACATCCTGGTGTTAGTTGACACCTTCAGTGGATGGCCTGAAGCGTTCCCCTGTCGCACTAACACAGCCAAAGAGGTGGTGAAAGTTTTGCTTAATCATATAATACCAAGGTTTGGGGTTCCTTTGGGTATGTCCTCGGATAGAGGACCACATTTTGTTGCAAATGTGATTCAAGAAGTTAGCCGGATTTTGGGAATTGCTTGGGATCTGCACACACCTTACAGACCCCAAGCAAGTGGTAAGGTGGAACGCATGAATGGGACCCTTAAGGCACAAATTAGCAAAATTTGTCAAGAAACATCCATGACATGGGTTCAGGCCTTGCCTATAGCTTTACTGAGGATCCGCATACAACCTAGGCGGAGGGATAACATCAGTCCCTATGAAATACTGTATGGCAGGCCATACCAAGTTCCACATGTTCCAGGAGAAATTCATGTGAGGGGAAAACTTGATTTACAGAGGTATCTAATGGCTTTAGGTTCTACTTTGCAGAAGCTCCAGAACTACATCGTGTTATCCAGACCCATAGGACTGGACACCCCTGCACATCCCTTCCAGCCTGGGGACTGGGTCTATGTCAAGTGGTGGGACAGTGATCCTCTACAGGCCAAGTGGAGAGGACCATTCCAGATTTTGCTGACCACCCTCACCGCAGTCAAAGTTGCTGACAAAGGACCCTGGATTCACTACTCCAGAGTTAAGAAGGCTTCTGCTCCTGAAACAACTGAGAAAACAGAGACTGATACAAATGAAGTTGATGTAGTTTAAATTACTTTTCCTGTGCTTGTTATCTACACAGTTGGTAACCCTGACTCAGGTCTGGAACCAAATTTTGCATACTGACTTAAATCTTACACTGAATAGCATGCAAAGCTGATTGTACCTTCCACACCCTGATTTCATGGTTACCAAACTGACCCTGGATTAAATATTGTTTTTAATAATTGTAATTATAATTCTTGTTTATAGATATGTGCTGTTGTTAGATACATTGTTAGTAGAAATTCAGAATATTTAGTATAGAGTCTCGACAAGGTAGAGGCCTTGTCAAGCCTCTAAAGGGGGGAAATGATGCCTTAGGTTTTAACTTTTGTATTTTTCAAATTCTGTGCTGCTTAGAGTGTAACTCTAAGCTCCTTGTAGCCTGTAATTTCTGCTCTCTCATGCAAGATAGA
>JAMPIT010000049.1:5000-80233 GCA_026261815.1 Monarcha castaneiventris obscurior
AGAAGTCAGCAGGCCACGCTGGGATCACTGGGAGAGGTGACTGGGCCGTACTGGGAGCAGGGGGAGCAGTTGCCAGCCCATACTGGGAGCGTTGGGGGTCCGTGTCCTAAACCAGGAGCACAGGAGTGTTTCTCTGCTTGCCTGGTCGGCCTCCCAGTATAACCCAGTTCCCGCCGGTAAGAGGATCATCGACCTGGGCCTGGTGGAGAGGGGGGTGCCCAGCCCACACCGGTCCCGTGGCGGAGTTGGCGTGGCCTGCGCTCGCTGCAGAGGCCCTTTTCTGGTGAGCCATGCCCCCTTCCGGCCACACCCACCATCCGTGCCCCGTTGGCATGCCCCTTTGTGGCCGCATCTCTTTGTCCACCATGGGCAGAGCTCCCTGACCGCTCCCTGGTGGGCTGCCCACGCTGCTATGAGGTGTGAGGCCCCGCCTCCTTTGGGGCATGATTGTCATGACCACGCCCCTCACAGGTGTGGATGTGGTCAGTCTGGAGGTGACCACGGCTATCCAGCCACGCCCAGGTCTGCCATTGGCCGGCCGTTTCCACTGCGACACTGGCTCTGCTGTCTGCTGGGGGCACTGCTGGAGGACGGGGCAGAGGACGGGCTGGCGGTAAAGCAGGGCCTGAGAGGGCAAGGCCTGATGTAGAGGGGCCAAGGTGGGCATGGGATGTGGTCAAGAAGGAGGGAAGTGCTTGAAGAGGTATGGCTTGACTGGGCGGGGCTTGCAGAATTTAAGGGGCGGGGTTTAAAAGGGTGGGTCTGAAAGGGGGCGTGCCCTGGAATTGAATGAGGTGGGGAAAGGGTTTGGGCCGTACTGTGGGAGGGGTCTAAAGGGGCGGAGCCTTTGGGGGCCTGGCCTGGGGGAGGCGGGGCTTGAAGGGAATGTGGTTCGGAATGTGGGGATCAAAGTGGGAGGGGATCGAAGGGGGCAGGACTTAAAGGACAACGCACAGCAGTCGGGGCTGAACAAGGCGTGGCCAGGAGGGCTTGGCCACCAGAAGCGATGCTTCCCCCGTGCCCCGCCGAGGCCAGGATGTGGTGGCTGCCGTGCCGGGTGAGGTGGGTGCTGGCAGCATGGGCGGTGCTGGGGGCGGGGGCATGTCTGCTGCAGGCGGCCTCTTCAGGCTGCGTGCGGGTCAGCCAGGCACTCCCCCCGCATGCCTGACTGTGCCCGCCGTTGTGAGACACCCCCTTTTTACCTCAGGACACGCCCATGATGTCATTCAGCAGAGCTATTGTCAAGATGGGGTGGGGCTAACACATAAGGCAGGGCACTGTTAGGGTTCAGCAGGGTGGTTTGGGTTAGGGGCGGGACTAAGAAAAGGGGCATGGCTATGATCCGGTAAGGGGGGGGGGGGGGCTATGGCAACGTATATTAGTATAAGATTAAGAGCCTGTTCCAGATCGCGTTCCACGTCACCTACCTTTTCCGGATCCTCTTCCGGATCCTGTTGCTATTCTGGATCACGTTCCGAATAATTTACCCGGTGGAGGTGGGGCTGCATTAAGATTGTGGTGGGGCTAAGAGAAGGGGAGGAGTTATGTTAATGGAAAGGGCAGGGCTATGTTGCAGCAGTGGGTGGGGCTGCATACCAACAGCGGCTGGAGCTATGTTAGGATTGGTGGTGTAGCTAATGTTAGGGGGGAGGCGTTAAAGCAAGGGGCGGGGCTATGGTAATGCTGTGGGGCGGAGCTGTGTTACAGAAAAGGGGTGGGGCTAATGTGTGGGCAGGGCTGTACAAATATTGGGGGTGAGGCTAAACGAAGGGGTGGGGTTATGGTAACGATGGGGTGCGGCTAGTGTGAAGATGGGGCGGGACTGAGACATCAGGTAAGGCCATGGTAGGATTTAGTGGCGGGGATAGGTTTAGGGGAGGGGCTACATTATGGTCTGTTAGGATGAGGTTAAAAAGCTGTTCTGAATCACGTTGCAGGTCCTGTTGGTGTTCCGGATCGCGTTCTGTATCACGTCAGTTTTCTGGACCCTGTTCTGCATCACGCTGCAGTTCTGGATCACGTTCCGGGTCACGTACTTGTTTGCAGGAGGTGTTTTGGGTCTTGTTGCTGTCTCAAATCATGTTCTGCAACATGTACATGTTCCAAGTCAAGTTCTGGATGGCATTGGTGTTCCGGATGGCGTTCCGCATCACGTACCCGTTCCGGATCGCGTTGCCGGTAACGTATCAAGTGGGGGCGAGGCTATCTTTGGGTAGAGGGGGGGATTACACTACGGAGGGAGGGGTTATGTTAATGTGAGGGGCGGGACTCCGTTAAAATTGAGGTGGGGTTTAAGACAAGGGGCGGGGGCTAAGGTAATGGGGGGAGTTATGTTAACATTAGGGGTGGAGCTATTGTCAGGATGGGGGTGGGGCTTAAAACTAGAGCGGGGCCAGGTTAGGATTTTTGGGCGGGGTTTAGAGGTTAGGGGCAGGTTTATGTTAGGGTCGGGGCAGGGCTGTGTTAGAGTTAGGGCTGGGGCTATATTACGGTGCATTAGGATAACATTAAGAAGCTTTTGCGGAGTATGTTGCAGGTCCTCTTGGTGTTCCGGATCGAGTTCTGGATGGTGTCAGTGTTCTGGACCACATTCTAGATCCCATTCCGGGTCACGTACCAGCCCCGGGAGCTCTTTCGGGTCATGTTGCTATCTCGGATGAGCTTCCGGGGCACGTAGGTGTTCCGGGTGATGTTCTGGATCGCGTTGGTGCTCCGGAGGGCGTTCCGCATCACGTACCTGGTCCAGATCAGGTTGCCAGTAACGGAACGAGTCAGGCCAGAGCTATCTTAGGGTTGGGGAGGGGCTGCGTTACAGGGAGAAGAATTCTGTTACTGTGAGGGGCGGGACGATGTTAGATGAGTATGCAAGGTTGTGTCAGGATTAGGGGCAGGGGCTATATTAAGGTGTATGTGGATAAAATGAAGAAACTGCTTTGGAACATATTCCAGGTCACATTGGTATTCTGGATTGCGTTCCGGATCACGTCGGTCTTCTGGACCCTGTTCTGGGTCACGCTGCAGTTCTGGATCGTGTTCCGGGTCACGTATCGGTTGGGGAAGGTGTTTCGGGTCATGTTGGTATCTCTAAGCACCTTCCTCAATGTGTGCTTATTCCAGATCAAGTTCTGGATCTCGTTGCTGTCCTTGATCCCGTTCCACGTCACGTACCGGTCCGGTGTCACATTCCTGGTAATGTACTGAGTGGGGGCAGGGCTATATTAGGATTGTGGGCGGGGTTATGCAGCGGGGGGAGGAGTTATTTTACTGGGAGCGCCAGGGCAATGTTGGAGCAGCAGCCGGGGCTACATGCCGACAGGGGCAGGATTATGTTCGGATGGGGGGCATGGCTGGAGATAGGGGCAGGGTTAAGAGGAGCGGCAAGGCTATGATAATGCTGTGGGGCGGGGCTGTATTAGGGGAAATGGGCGGGGCTGATGTAGGAGCAGGGCTGTTGGAATATTGGGGCAGGGCTAAGCTCAGAGGAGGGGTTACTATAAGTTGGGCTGGGGCTGGTGTTCCGATGGGGCTGGGCTGAGCATAGGGCGGGCCTAGGTTGATGCTGAGGGCGTTGCTGTCCTGAGATGAATAGGCGTGCCTAACGTGGGGGCGGGGCTATGTTAAAATTGACGTGGGGTAAGATGAAGACTGGGATTATGTTAAGGCTAGTGGCGGGGCTGGATTAAAATGAAGGGGCTGGGCTAAACTAAGGGGCGGGGTTGTGCTAATGTTAGGGGCGGGGCTTCTAGCACGATGGAGGCGGGGCTAAATGTAGGGCAGGGTCACGTTAGGGCTTAGGAGTGGTGTTTGTGTTAGGAGAGGGCTTGTCTTGGGGTTAGGGGTGGGGCTGTATTGCGGTGTTTTTGGATAAAGCGAAGAAGCTGCTCTGGATGATGTTGCAGGTCCTGTTGATGTTCCGAATCGCGTTCTGGATCACGTCGGTGTTCTACATGACGTTCCGGGTCCCGTACTACTGTGCGGAACCTGTTTCGGGTCACGTTGGCATCTCGAAACAGCTTCCACCATGCGTACGTGTTCCGGATCAACTTCTGGATCTTGTTGGTGTTCTGGACGGCGTTCCGCATCACGTACCTGTTCCGGATCGCATCGCCGGTAGGGTACTGAGTAGGGGTGGGGCTGTATTGGGATTTGGGGCAGGGCTACCCAGTGGGGAGGAGTTCTGATAATGTGAGGGGCGAGGCTATGTTACAGCAGCCAGCGGGGGTATCTACCAACAGGGGGCGGAGCTCTATTAGGATTGGGGGCGTGGCTAGGGTTAGAGGCAGGGTTAAAACCAGGGGCGAGGCTATGATGGTGGTATGGGGCGGGATTGTATGACAGAGAAGGTGCGGGGCTAATGTAGGGGCAGGGCTGTGTGAATGTTGGGGGCAGGGCTTAAGTAAATAGCAGGATTATGTTAAGGTTGGGGCAGGGCTAGTGTTAAGATGGGGTGGGGCTAAGTCGTACGATGGGGCTAGTTTAATGCTGAGGGCTGTGCTGTGTTAAGATAAATGGGCTATGTTAAAATCGAGGTGAGGTGAAGACAAGCGGCGGGATTACATTAAGGCTAGTGGCGCAGCTGCATTAAGATAACGGGGTGGGTTGAGATAAGGGGTAAAGTTATGTTAATGTTAGGGCTGAAGCTACTGTCAGGATGAGGGCGGGGCTAAAACAGGGCGGGACCACGTTAGGAATAGGGGGCAGGTTTAGGGGTTGGGGGGGGCTATGTCAGGCTTAGGGCCAGGGCTATGTTAAGATTAGGAGCAAGGCTATATGGAAGCGTATCAGGATAATATTAAGAAGCCGGTCTGGATCATGTTGCAGATCCTGTTGGTGTTCCGGATCGCGTTCTGGATCACATCGGTGTTCTGGACCCCATTCTGGATCGCGCCACTGTTCTGAATCACGTTCTGGGTCACGTGTACCTGTCTGGGAAGTCATTCCGACTCATGTTGCAATCTCGGATAGGCTTTCGAGACATCTACGTGTTCCAGATCCAGTTCTGGATCACGTTGGTGTTCAGGATCACGTTCCGCGCCACGTACCTGTTCCCAATTGCTGAGCCGGTAACGCACCGAGTGTGGGTGGGGCTGTATTTGTTTTGGGGGCCTAGGTAGGCTACGGGGAGAGGAATTCTGTTAACGTGAGGGGTGTGGGTATGTTACAGCAGTAGGCGGGGCTATGTACTGATGGGGCGGGGCTATATTGGGTTTGGGGCGTGGCTAGTGTTAGGGGCCGGGTTTAGAGGAGAGGCGAGGCTATGAGAATGCTTCGGGGTGTGGCTGTATTACAGGAATGGGGCGGGGCTGTATGAATATTGGGGCAGGGCTAAGACAAGGGGTTTGGTTATGTTGAGGTTGGGGCCAGGCTAGTGTCAGGATGGGGCAGGGCTAAAACATAGGGCGGGGCAGTGTTAGCATTTAGGGGTGGGGTTTGGGCTAGAGGTGGGGCTGTGTTCGATTTAGGGCTGGGGCTATATTAAGATGTATTAGGATAAGATTAGGAAGCTGTTGTGGATAGCGCTGTAGGTCCCGTTGGTGTTGAAGGTCGTGTTCTGGATCACACCGGTGTTCTGGATCCCGTTCTGGATCACATTCCAGGTCACGTGCCCGATTGCAGGGAGCGTTTCAGGTCTCATTGCTGTCTCGAATCAGCTTCTGCAATGTCTATGTGTTCCGGATCAAGTTCTGGATGGCGTTGGTGTTCTGGATCGCGTTCCGCATCATGTACCTTTTCCGGATTGCGTTGCCGGTAACGTATCGAGTGGGGGCAGAGCTGTCTCCGGGTTGAGGTCTGGGTTATGCTACGGAGAGAGGAGTTCTGCTAATGTGAGGGGCAGAGTTGTGTTAAAATTGAGGCAGGGTTAAGACAAGGGGTGGGACTTTGTTGATGCTAGTGGCAGGGCTGGATTAAGACAAAGAGGCGGGACTAGGGTAACGGGTGGAGTTATGTTAATGTTAGGGGCGGAGCTACTATCAGGATGGGGCAGGGCTAAAACATAGGGCGGGGCCACGTTAGGATTTTTGAGCATGGTTTAGAGGTTAGGGGCAGGGCTATGTTAGGGTCGGGGCGGGGCTGTGTTAGGGTTGCGGCTGGGGCTCTATTACGGTGCGATATTTTAACGTTAAGAAGCTGTTGTGGAGTATGTTGCAGATGCTGTTGCTGTTCCGGATTGAGTTCTGGATGGTGTCGGTGTTCTGGACCACGTTCTGGATCCCGTTCCAGGTCATGTACCAGTTCCAGGAGTTCTTTCGGGTCACGTTGCTATCTCGAATGAGTTTCCGGGACATGTAGGTGTTTCGGATCAAGTTATGGATGGCGTTGGTGTTCCGGATGGCGTTCTGGATCACGTCGGTGTTCTGAATCACGCTGCTCTTGTGGATCAAGTTCCGGGTCACGTACTGTTTTGCGGAAGTCGTTTCGAGTCACGTTCCTATTTTGAACCGACTTCCGCAACCTGTACGCATTCCGGATCAAGTTCTGGATCTCGTTGCTGTTCTGGATCCCGTTCCGCATCGCATATTTGTCCTGTATCGCATTCCCGGTAACTTACTGAGTGTGGGCGGGGCTGTATTAGGATTGTGGGCGGGGCTATGCTACGGAGGGAGGAGTTATTTTAATGGGAGTGGCGGGACTATGTTGGGGCAGCAGCCGGGGCTGTGTGCCGAAGGGGGCAAGACTATGTTAGGATTGGGGGCGTGGCTGGAAATAGAGGCGGGGCTAAGAGGAGCAGCGAGGCTCTGATAATGCTGTGGGGCGGGGCTGTATTAGGGGAAATGGGCGGGGCTGATATAGGAGCAGGGCTGTTGGAATATTGGGGAGGGGCTGAGCTCAGGGTGGGTTACAACAAGGTTGGAGCAGGGCTAGTGCTCAGATGGGGCGGGGCTGAGACGTAGGGCGAGCCTAGGTTAATGCTGAAGGCGGTGCTGTCTTGAGATGAATGGGCGTGCCTAACGTGGGGGCGGGGCTATGTTAAAATTGAGGCGGGGTAAAATGAGGGGCAGGATTATGTTACAGCTAGTGGCGGGGCGGGATTGAAATGAAGGGGTTGGGCTAAACTAAGGGGTGGAGTCATGTTAACGTTAGGGGGTGGGCTTCTACCAGGATGGAGGTGAGGCTAAATGTAGGGCAGGGTCTTGTTAGAGCTTAGGGGTGGTGTTTGGGTTAAGGGTCAGGGCTATGTTGGGTTAGGGGTGGGGCTGTATTGAGGTGTGTTTGGATAAAGATGAAGAAGCTGTTCTGGATGATGTTGCAGGTCCTGTTGATGTTCCGAATTGCGTTCTGGATCACATCGGTGTTCTAGATGATGTTCCGGGTCACGTACTACTGGCGGAAGCTGTTTCAGGTCGTGTTGGTATCTCCAAACGACTTCCGCCACATGTACGTGTTCCGGACCAAGTTCTGGATCACGTTGGTGTTCCAGATGGCATTCCACGACATGTACCTGCTCCGGATCACATTGCCGGTGACGTCCTGAGTGGGGGCAGAGCTATCTTTGGGTTGGGGGCGGGGTTGTGCTACGGAGAGAGGAGTTGTTATGGTAGAAGGCTGGGCTATGTTAAAATTGAGGCAGCGTTACGGGAAGGGACGTGACTGTGTTGAGGCTGGGGGCAGGGCTGGATTAAAATAAAGGGGCGGGGCTAATGTAACAGGTGGAGTTATGTTAATGTTAGGGGTGGAGCTACTGCCAGGATAGGGGCAGGGCTAAAAGATGGGGCAGGGTCATGTTAGGTTTAAGGGGCAGGGTTAGGGGTTAGGGGTGGGCCTACGTAAGGGATAGGGGCGGGGCTACGTTGGGGTTATGGGAGGTAGTTTATTAAGGTACGTTAGGATAAGATTAAGAAGCCATTGTAGATGACATTGTTCATTTTGTTGGTGTTCTGAATCACATTCTGGATCACATCGGTGTTCTAGACCACGTTGTACATCACGCTGCTGTTCTGGATCGCGTTCTAGGTCACGTACCAGTCTGGGAAGCTGCTGAGGGTCTTGTTGCTATCCTGGCTCGGCATCCCAGACGTGTACGTGTTCCGGACCAAGTTCTGGATCGCATGGCTGTTCCGGATTACGTTCCGCATCACGTACCTGTTCCGCATCGCGTTGCCGGTAACATAGCGAGTGTGGGTGGGCCTGTATTTGGATTGGGGGTGGGGCCGTGCTATAAGTGGGAATGGTGTTAACGTGAGGGGCGGAGTTATGTTAGGAGCAGCAGGCGGGCATATGTTAGAGCTAGGGATGGGGCTGTATTAAGGTATTTTAAGATAAGATTAGCAGACTGGTTGGGATCACGTTGCAGGTCCTGTTGGTGTTCCGTATCGAGTTCTGGATCGTGTCAGTGTTCTGGATCCCGTTCTGGATCCCATTCCAGGTCACGTACTTCTTGAGGAGATATTTCGGGTCATGTTACTATCCTGGATCAGCTTCCGCAAGACGTATGTGTTCCGGGTGGTGTTCTGGATCACGTCGGCCTTCCGGATCGCGTTCCGCGTCACGTACCTGTTCCGGATCACAGAGCTGGTAATGTACCAAGTCTGGGCGGGGCTGTATCAGGATTGGGGATGGGGCTACGCTATGGGGGGAGGAGCTCTATATACTGACAGGGAGAGGGGCTAGTGTTACAATGGGGAGTGGCTAAGGGTGGTGTTAAGACGAGCGGCAAGGCTATGACCATGATACGGGGCGGAGCTCTATTACAGAAAAGGGGCGGGGCCGTGTGAATATTCTGGCAGGGTTAAGCTAAGGGGCGGGCTTCTGTTGCTGTTGGGGCGGAGCTACTGTCAAAATGAGGGTGTGTGGAAATTGGGTAGTGTGCACAAATATCGGTCCTTATGTTCACCTCTGGGATGCTTTACCTTGAGCCCGGACAGATGAGAGAAGCCTGCAGACGTTGTTTCAGGTTGTTTATTCCTTTTTTTCTCTCGGTAGCTCTCAGCTCCAGCCTCACATCTGATGCTGGCCAAGACCGAGCAGGAACCATCTAGTCTTGGGCTGTCCCGTCCTTTTTGTACTCTTTCCACGATCCAACCATTCTTCACAAAGTATTTATTATTTCGTATTTTATACCAATTAATTTGTGCCAATTCTAGACACGTAATTTTTATCTCTTTCTCGTTCTACTGTTCACTTTCAGCCAGCAATACTGGAGAAGATGAAGAAAAAGGAGAAAAAGACCAGGGCAACACCCAAAATTCTCCATCTTAGACCCTTTGTTCTCTTATTAAAAACTGTAAAATTTATTTTTTTACCTTGTAAAATATTAAACCAGTACTCTTTTTTGTGTTCTCGTGTTTTGCGACATTTCGCACAGCGTTGGTAATTTTTTCCACGGGCTGAGATTAAAGATGGTGTTATTGTGGTTTTCTTGCCAGGGTCCGGGACCCCCTTGCAGGGGCTCCTGACCTCCCAAGGCAGCCAGAGACGTGCCTTGGATTCCAACAGGGGCGGGGCTATAACATAGGGCAGTGCCACCTTAGGGTTTAGGGACGTGGTATGGGTTATGGGCAGGCTAAAACAAGGGGCAGAGCTATGTTATGATTGGGGGTGTGGCTAGTGTTAGAGACAGTACTCAAACGTGGGGCGGGGTTAGGGGGCCAGGTAGGGTTAGGGGCGGGGCTATGTTGGGTAGGGGCGGGGTTACAGTTAGGGCCGGGGTGGAGCTAGGGGAGTGGCTATGTTAGGGGTATGGGCGAGGGAGGGTTAGGGGCGGGGCTATGTAAGAGTAAGGGGCGGGGTCAGATTTAGGGGCGGGGTTAGGGGTCAGGGGTGGGGCAGGGTTATGGGCGGGGTTAGGGGTAGGGGTGGGGCAAAGTTGGGGCGGGGTTAGGGTTAGGGTTAGGGTTGTTGCGTGGTTAAGGGTAGGGGAGGAGCAAAATTACGGGTGGAGTTAGGGTTAGGGTTAGGGTTAGGGGCAGGGTTCATTGTAGGGGGCGGGGCTATGTTATGGGCGGGGTTAGGGGTAGGGGGCAGGGGGCGGTTAGGGTTAGGGTTAGGGTTAGGATTAGGATTAGAGGGGCAGGGCTATGTTATGGGTTGGGGTTAGGGTTAGGGGGTTAGGGATAGGGTTAGGGGGTTAGGGGGTTAGGGGGTGGGGCTATGTTATGGGTTAAGGTTAGGGTTAGGGTTAGGGGGTTATGGTTAGGGTTAGGGTTAGGGTTAGTGTTGGGTAGGGGTTAGGGTTAGGGTTAGGGGTAGGGGTAGGGGTAGGGTTAGGGTTAGGGTTAGGGTTAGGGTTAGGGTTAGGTTAGGTTAGGGTTAGGGTTAGGGTTAGGGTTAGGGTTAGGGTTAGGGGTGGGACTATGTTATGGGTGGGTTTGGAGGACGGGGTGGGGCCACCTTTTTGGCGGGGTTAGGGTTAGGGTTAGGGTTGGGGGCGGGGTTCTAAGTAGTGGACTGTGTTATGTTTTGGGGGGGGCTAGGGTTACGGGGCCTGGCGGGGTTTTGCGTGAGGTTAGGCTTCGGGGGTGGGGCAACATTAGGGCTAGCGTTAGGGTTACCATTAGGGGGCAGGGGTATGTTATGGGAGGGGTTAGAGAATGGGGCGGGGCAAGGTTAGGGGCAGGGTTGGGGTTAGGGTTAGGGTTGGGGCCAGGTTTTTGGTAGATGGCGGGTCTATGCTATGGGCGGGGTTTGGGTCAGGGTTAGGGTTGGGGGCGGGGTTATGTGTAGAGGGAGGGTCTATGCTTTCGGTGGGGTTAGAGGACTGGGCGGGGCAAAGAGTGGCAGGGCGACGTTAGGGGCGGGGTTAGGTTTAGGGTTAGGTTTAGGGTTGAGTGTGGGCTTGTGGTAGGGGGCGTGGCGCCGTCAGGGGTGGGGTTCGGGCTAGGGGGTGGGGCAAGGCTAGGGGCGAGATTAGGGTTAGGGTTAGGGTTGTGGGCAGGGTTATAGGTAGGAAGCGGGACTATGTTAAAGGCGGATTTAGGGTTAGGGGGCTGGGCATGGTTTTAGGAGTGGTTGGAGGCAGGGGGCGAGGCAACATAAGGGTTAGGGTTAGGGTTAGGGTTAGGGTTAGGGTTAGGGTTAGGGTTAGGGTTGGGGTTGGGGTTAGGGTTAGGGTTAGGGTTAGTGTTAGGGTTAGGGTTAGGGTTAGGGTTGGGTGCAGGGCTATGTTCTGGGCGGGGTTAGAGGACGGGGTGGGGCAACGTCAGGGGCGGGGTTTGGGGTCGAGGTTGGGGCTAGCTTAAGGGCAGGGTTAGGGTTAGACAAAGTTCGTGGCGGGGTTATAGGTAGGGGGTGGGGCTTTTTTATGGGCGGGTTTATCGTTAAGGGGTGGGGCGGGGTTTTGTCCGTGGTTAGGGGGTAGGGGGCTGCGCAATGTTACGGGCGGCGTTAGGTTTAGGGTTTGGGTTGGGGGTTGGGTTATGGGTCGGGGTTGAGGCAATGTCAGGGGCGGGGTTCAGGTTAGGGGGTGGGGCTAGGGTAGGGTCGATGTTAGGGTTAGGGTTGGGGGCGGGGTAATGTGTGGGGGGCAGGGCTATGCTATGGGCGGAGTTGGAGGACAGGGCGGGGCAACGCTAGGGGCGGGGAAATGATGGGGTGCAGTTAGGGTTTAGGCTAGGGTTTGGTTAGGGTTGGGGTGGGGTTATGGGTACGGGGTGGGGCAAGGTAAGGAGGGGTTTGGAGTAGGGGGCGGGGCAATGTCAGGGTTAGGGGTAGGGTCAGGTTTGGGGGTAGAGTTAGTGGCGGGATTATGTTACAATTAGGATTGCGGGCAGTTTTAAGGGAGTGGCTATGGTAGGGTTAGGGGCGGGGTCTTGGGAAGGGGCAGGAGTTCTGGAAGAAGGGGTGGGGCTGTATTTGTGGGAAGCGGGGTGAATGTTAAAGGGGTGTAAGTTCTGTCAGAACCTTGAGAAAAGCTTATGGAAAGGGTTGCACCGGGCTATCTGGTTTAGGTTAGGGAGGGGAGACAGGAAAGGGCTGGAAAGAAATTTTTGTGTGAAGAAAAGACTCGAACTGTAGGGAGTGGTAAAATGCCGTTTATTTGGATTTTGAGGTTTAGTATGTTGTGAGTGTCTTTGTTGTTTTCTGTGGTTACTGGCTGTTGGGAGAAGTAGTGCAGGTGACCAATTTTTCGTGTTTTTAGGAGGGCAAGAAGAGTAAGCAGGAGAGGGGAAAAAGAAAGGGGAAAAGAAGGGGGAAAAGAAGGGGGAAAAGAAAGGGAAAAGAAGGGGGAAGAAAGGACGGGAAACGGGGGGAAAGGGAGGAAAAAGGGAAAAAAGGGGGAAAGAAAAGGGGGAGGGGAAAAACAAAAGGGGTGGGAGGGGAGGAAAGAGGGGAGGGAGAAAAAAAAAAGGGAAAAATAAGAGGGGAAAATTATTGGAGCCAGGCCGCGCAAAAAAAAAGCAACTTTATGCGAAAGGCGGCGGCGGCAACCCAAACCCTAACGCTAACCCTAGCCCTAACCCCCTAACCTTAACCCCCTAACCCTAACCCTAACCCTTAACCTTAAACCCTAATTCCTAAACCTAACCCCTAACCCCAAACCCTCCGCATTATCCACGTGCCCTACATGCACCCCTCAGGGGGCCTGATTGGTTGTAGTTCAGGATGGTACAGTCCCTCTTTATCTGCCTTCTGCTGCCTTGTTATTTTTTCTTACAACGTCTTCTTTCCCAATTTAGCACTTCTTACATTCCTCAGGCCCTGATAAGAGTAACTTGCACGGAACTTGGCTGGTGCCCTTGTGCCAGGATTCTTATGCCTTGCAACACAGAGGAGCAACAATTAACAGACTTCTAAATGCATTAACTCAGAATCTGAAAGAATAGATGGGATATGATGTATCTTGTGCAAGGATATCTTTGTTCTGTATTCTGAAGTTTTCTCCCTCCCTACTCAGTAAGGTCCGACTCAGACTTCATATGCATTTTAGCTGGTTCCTGGGGTCCTGTGGGCATTTGAGCATCTCAGCTTTTAATGATTCCCTTAGTTGGAGAAGAAGGCTAACAGGGATGCTCCGGTGTTCTGTCTGGATGATGAAAAACCTGGTCTCAAATTTGTGCTAACTTAGAAGCACCATTTTTGCCTCGGCCCCTGACTCCACGGTCAGCAATGCTGGGCAGAGGGTGTTCACCCACACTCAGGAGAGTCAAATGTTGAGTTGTACTTGAGGCAAGTACCTGTTTTATTGCTTGGTTAAAAAAAATTACCTCCCGCAGTGACTGGCAGGGCTGTGTGCTGATGAGGTTAGTGAGTCAAATCCAGGGTCTGGATTTGAAAGAGCTTAGTAAAGAGTAAGATTCATAAATGTTGTGATTACACAGACTAGCAGTGGGGTGATTAAGTTCTTCACCTTGGAAGCAGAGCCAACCTGTTAGTGTCCAGCCAACCCTGCAGTAGCTGGGAGGCTGGTGATTTGTGCACTGGCAGTTCACTTTTCTAATTATTTTCAGAAAGCTGGTCCATCAGCTGAGGTTATTTGCACCCGGAGACCAGCACAATCAGTTTGGCAGGGGTGGCTGAGAAGGACTAAGATATATATGCCTCAACACAGGTCACAAATGAGGTGAAGAAAATTCTTATAAAAAACTGTGTTGCCCTGTGCCCAGAGAGGCTTCACATGGCACCTGGTCAAGGCAGAGATCACTGCGAGCAGCCGCTCCCCCCTCCCCTGCCACCCTTCCCCAACACTTGCTGGTGAAGACACGTTACGGGATGCCCTGGAAAAATGCCCGCCATAGACAGGTCCTTGAAGCAGAATTGGGGGAAGAGTTTGGGGGCACATAAAAGCAGCTCACTGCAACACCACGAGGTCTGTCTTGTTTTTTGCTTTGGGTTGCTTGAAGGATCTGCTTGGCCCTTTCTTCTCCTGCCTTAGCGCCCTCTTTCCTGTGCTCCCGGCTCCCTGACTGTGCCTGCTTAGCCTTGCTGTGCTAATTCTGGGAACTAGCTTGTTGCTGTGAAGATCTCGTGCCCGCAGCCGTTACCCACATCCAGCTCATAGCTGCCGCTGCCCACAGCTGCCACCTGCGCTCAGTTTCCAGCCGCTGCCTGCACCCAGCTCTTAGCCACCGCCAGCATCAAACTTGCAGAGCCCACCGCCCACATCCAGTCGTGTTCCCCATGTTGACCGCAGAAGGGATCACAGTTCACAAACCCGTGGCACCCAGCTTCCAGCCGCCGCTGCCCGCAACCACTGGGCCCCAGCGCTGAGAGACCGCAGCTGCTCCAGGAGCGTGCCTGCAGCCACGGCAGCATGTTCCCCACTGAAGGAAAGGACACTCAGCCTGCTGCTCTTTAAAAATCGTGCCCAGCCTGGTACTGCAGCGACGCAAACGCACTGCAGTTTTTAACACGCACGCTCCGTCTTTCAAACCGATGCTGACAAATAGCCAGGCAGGTGGTAACGATCTCCCCTGCCTTCTGTTTCTTCCCCGCTTTCTCTCTCTTCTCTCTCTGCTCCCTTTTCCTGTTCTGCACCCCCCGCCCCTTTTTTTTAAAAAATAGGAGCACTCAAGTTTTGTTTGTTTTATTTCAATAAACGGTTTTCAGAGAAATTATATTGCCATGTTAGTGCTTGATTTTTCGTCAGAAAAATCTACCGAAACAATCCTTCCAGGCTTCCCCTTTTATAGTGGACTGGAACAGTGGCATATGGTTATCCTGTCTGTTTGCTATGCTGAACATATCTGCCTGATCTTAGGGAGTGCAAGGAAAGGAAAAAAGGGAATGTGAGAATACTCAAAGCATTGTTATAGATGCGACCATGAGGACAGCCCATGCAGTCCGTGATGTGAAAATGAGTATGCGTTACCTGGGGGATGTGTGAAATTCCAGCTAGAAGGGCAGCTGTAGAGATCAGCCCTGCCTAAGGAAGTCTGCTGTCTCCTGTTGCACCCTGAACTACCTTCTGTAGCCACCGTAACCCTGATTTTCTTTACCCGATGTCGCTTTGGCAGGTGCACTGCAGGCAACTGGAGCACTGCTGGTGCATACGGGTTGATGTGTTTTTGCAGCATGGGTTGTTGGATGCTATTTTGAACCTTACAATCACCTTAACATGTAAACTAGAAATGAAAAGCAAAATTTTTTTGTTGTTAGTAGTAATGTTTTCCCCCGGATAAAAGTTGAGGGCTGTGATTGGTGAAGGCCGTTATAGCGTGTGTGGACAATCAAGGCTGTAGGACTCCTCTGGCATTGTGGCTGTGCAGGGGCCGAATCCGAGCGTGACAGGTGTCAGCTTCGTGAGCCAGGAGCCCCTCATCCCACGTCTTGATCCTACCAGCTCTGTCCAGCCCTGGGAGCAGCCCTGAGCATGGATGCCCAGTTCCTTAAGCACGCTCCTCGTGACTGGGCTCCCGCTGGTCTGATCCTTTCTGTTCCCTGAAAGGAGGAGAGAAGAGCAGGGAGGAGGGGTGAGACAGGGCAGGAAGGAGGGGAAAAGGAGGCAAAGATATTTTGGGGCATTGCAGTAACGCACAGGAGAAAGAAACCCCTCCCACTGCACCGTAGCACAGTGATCTCAAAGGCAGAGCAGAAACACTCCCAAAGTAACGCTTTGCAGAGCACCTTATTTAAGGAAAGCCATCTCTTCCAAGCTTCCCAGAGCAGCCAAGTCCGTGAGGACATCACCTGGGCTCTGTCCCAACGCCTCCCTTGTCTGGGGAGCGGAGCCGCTGCCAGCCTGGCCCGGCAGCTGAGGAGGTCTGAAACGCTGATGGACAAGCTGCCGGCAACATTTACATCAGTGAGATTTGTCTCTTAGGACGATAATGGATGTAGGACAAATGATGATGGTGAGCTAAAAGTGCTATTACTCATTATTGAAGTTTGGATTTCTCTCTGGCCGGCAGCCAGTGAACAAGCACTCGGTAACGTCTGCCACTGAACTAAAAGCTTTTCAAGGGGGAGCAGAAGTGATATGAATCTTGTGGGTGATGTTTAACATTGGTCAGAGAAACACTTTGGGCTTATTTTAATCTCTTCACTTTGGAAAGTTCATAATAACAAATAACGGGTGCCCCGAACCCGGCCGGCGAGTTCCCCGCCTCTACCGGCTCCAAATTGAAACTCGAAGTGGCTCCTTAATAGAAAGGGCAGCTCTGTTTATCGCTGCCTATCATACACTGTGTGGTCTCCCAGCCGCTCCTAAATGGATACGGTCCTTGCAGAGTTTACACGTGCTGCCTGTTACTGCAATGACACTGGAGCCTGCAAATATTTTAACTTGGTTTTTTTACCCAAAAACTGTCCATTAATCTTCCTCAGTGCTTGGCAGGAAAGTAAATTATTTACAATGAGGATGTTACAGGGGATTATTTCTGAATTAACATTTCGTTTGGGAGTGTTAAATCTGTCTCTCATGCTAAGTTAGGGATTGGGTTTATCAGGTGACTTGTCCAGACATGAATCCCATCCAAGCACACTTCTACCGGTGCCTCTTCTTCTGCCCAGATGTTTCCCTGCCATGAAATGAATTCCCCATGCTCTAAGTTAAACAAATGCAGGGCCAAGGAGAATAACCTTATAAAGTGTATTTTTAAGCAGTAAATTTTGCTTCTCTCCTAAATGAGAAGCTGTCTCAGCTGAGAAAAAAAGGATTTTATGCTAACTTCTCCCATAAGTCTCTGTCAATGCACTGCCTTTAGCATGCCTGCTATTTTTGTCTGGACTTATTCAGGCCATGCTGATCTCCTTGATGAGAGGCTTTACTGGTAGCTAGATCAATCAGTGCTGCACTAGAACAGGTTCTCAAAGAGTTGCTAAACCTAATTTTTAATAAGTATGTCAAACGAAAAGTGACCTTTTTTATTATCCTAATGGTCTCTGAAGGGAAGATGTGGGGATGATTTTCACAACAGGACAGGATACAGCCGTAAACTGTGCTGTGAGAGGTTCAGGTTGGACATCGGTAAGAATTTATTCCCTGAAAGTGTTGTTAAACATTGTACTGGGCTGCCTGGGGAGGTGGTGAAGTCCCCATCCCTGGAAGTGTCCGAGGAACGACCGGAGGTGGCGCTCAACTCACCGTGGTTTGGTCGACAGAGTGAGAATCGGTCACAGGTTGGACTCGGTCTTGGAGGTCTTCTCTAGCCTTTATTATTCTGTGTATTTGTGTTTTCTGGGCTTTCCCTGTCACCGGTCGTCCCAGACCCCTTTCCAGAAGTGAAGAGAGCAGGCTGAAGTAAGATCAATTAGAAAGGGACTGTTTTCCCAATTCCAGGTATTAGAGTGAGTTTTAGAAATATGTGTAACTCCTGTATTAAAACTTTTTAAATGCCACCGAAGCCCTTCTGCACACAGCAAAACACTCTCCTGGGGAAAGCTGTTCGAGGCAGGATATGAACTAACAAATTCCACCTCACATTGCTTAACACGGCGTGTGTCTAAGCCGTCAGGGAGTTGCAGATGCTCGGGCTTTCGGAGTAACCGGCGCCGCCATGTGCAGAGGGCTGGGATATCCGGGCTGACTCTGGCTGTCCTCAACATGCTTGGGGGAGTGACTTTGCCTCTCTCACCTTCAATTAGCATTCCTATGACTGCCACGACTGAGTCGGTTGCAAAGCGCTCTGAGACCATCTGCTGAAAAAAGTCTGATAAACGCGCTGTTGAAGCAGCACGTACTTAAACCTTGACTGCAGCCACCTCCCTGCTTCATGTAAATGTGTATTTGGGGTAGTGCATGTACAAATAAAAGCCAAACTGCTGAGTTGCCTGCGGTGTGTTCTCCGAAGAAATATTTGAGCAGTAGCTTGGAAAGAAGAGTTTGGGAGACTGCAGTGGGTTTGACCAGAGGGATGAATCTGTTACTGGAAATATTGCTTGTCTCAGAGGTTCAGCATTGCCAGCCAACCTGCACATGCGGTACCGGTTTTATTGATACGCGCCTAACATTAAACGTGACACCTCTAGCAAAAGAATCCGTAGATACCATTTAACTAACACTAAAAGCAGCTGCTTTTGAAAGATTACCTTCAGGCACAGCCCACCCAGGCAGAAAAATATCATCACCTTAAGCCGCTTTCCAAATTGCCGACAATCGGGAATTCTTGCCTTGTAGCAATATAATCACACGGTATGAGTGGAAGTCAAGAGGGCATTCAGCACCCGATTGTGCTCTCTGGTGGCTTCACTGGATTTCTGGGCATTGGGTGTCCTTAAGTCTCTGAGCTGACGGCTTGAGTTTCGGTTGTTGGTTTGCAAGTAGAACTTACTGTGAATCGAGATTTTGGGCTACTCTCTAATCTTCTACATTACTTTTTAAATGAAAAATTGATCACCTTTTAATAGAATATTCTTATAATGAGAACAGGAGAGGAATTAATTTCATTTCTCACTAGAATAGAGTGAGATAGAGTGAATTAAGAATGTGTATCCCGGTTCAATGACGAGCAAGCGATTAAACTTTAAGTTTTGTGTGAGCGCAAGAAACGTCTTCCTGTACTGAGGACACTGTCAGTTTTCTTTTTTTTTGACTGCTCCTCAAGCTTCTGCTTTCTAATTGTTAGTCAGCACATAGGAACAACTGCCAGCAGGGAGTAACAGCAGAAAATGTATGTTTCTTTTTGGCAAGGATATTTTCGTACCAGATGTCCTCTAGGATAAGGCAACACGCTTCAGCCCTCACTTCTCCGTAGCTGACGAGGGTAAGACGGGCAGGGAACAGAGCCATTTGCTGTCCAGTTCATAGCTCCACTGTCACACAGCTGGGTGGCTGGACACTGCTGTGTGTGCTGGCTACAGGGACCAGCTGCTTGGGTCTCCATTTCTGAGCTTTGTGCATCCCTGTAACTGGAGGATGCGGTAGAGGCAGGGGGAGATTATCCAGCTACCTTCCTCTTCCAGAAGCCACCCGTTATATTAATAACCCGTTTGATCTCTATACATCCAACGCCTACCCCTCCATCTAAGCTCTCCAGCTCTTCGGTTAACTATTCCTTCCGTTAGAACTGCGGCATTCTTCCTAGGAAAAGGTTGAGTTGTGATGGGCCGTAAACGGAAAGCAGAAAACAGATCACTCGTTACATGGCTATTAATATATTTGCCATTGGTAAGTCAGATATTCCTTAGAAGTCCCTTAAACACTATATCCTGATTACAAGCCTTATGGCAATTCATGCTGTTTATGGTTCCTATTGAATGAATCTGCTTCTCAACACCAGTTTTGAGCTAATGGAACACCGTCCACTTGATGAAAGTTCTACCGTCTTAGACTATGACTCCTCAACCTTCATCTCACTAGATCAGGGCTTACCCTGCAGAAGATTTATATGCACCCAAGAGCTTTAGGAGCACAAATGCTGTTGACCGATCGTCACGAAGTCCGCGACGTGCAGACGCCTTCGGCAGAACACCACGACCTGCCCCACGTCTGCGGGCAGAGAGCTCATTTCGAAGGAGCTGGTGGCCATAAATCCTCTCAATATTTTGAAAGTATTTTCCATCGTTGTTGTACAGAAGAAACGGGTGTGTGAGCTGCAGGGAGCTGCTGTGTTCTGCACACATCAGAGTTGTATTGGCTGCATCGTGACCTCACGGAACTTCTTAAGCTGGCAGCTCTTCCCCTTTTCCGGGGTAGGTGCAGCTTAAAGATAGAGTCTAAGTTGGTCGAGCTACTGGAGTAAAATGCACAATAGAGCCAAAGATTTATAGCTTCATAATTGCTTTTTACCCCTTTTCTCTCCTGCAAGCTCCTGCCTTTTATCCTCCACCTGCTCCCTCTTCTGTCCTGCCGCAGCTGGTGAAAACGGGGACGGGTTTATGAAGGCGTCACCTGCCCGTGTGAGAAGTGACACTTCCCAGTGCAATCTAGAGCGCCCCGTGTCCTCAGCCTCTCCGATGACTACATTTATAATCCAATCATGCTGAAAAACACAAACATAACTCCTGTCTGACCTTCTCTATTAAACCATGAGGACTTTTTTCTGCTGGGATTTCTAATACCTTGACATACACAGTATTCTGTCCGGTAGCGTTTCCCCTGCTACTCCTGATATTATTTCCATATTATTTCCATGCTGGGCTATGGATTGCAAAGCTCTCAGATTCGACAACGTGTAAGAGCGCCTCGCGAAGGTGGCCCTCGGTGTGACCTGTGGGGGAAGGGCGAGGGCAATGACTTGCAATTGATGCCAGGGTAGTCTCTGAAGAATGAGTGTAAATGACTCTCTTTACGATATCGTGTTGAGGTGGAGGTAATGAGAAAGCTTGTCCCCAGCTCCCAAGCCTTTCACCCTCTCTGAGCACCTCCAGGCTACGACATCGTCCTCAGTACACCAGTTCATAGGATACAGAGGTTAAAACGTCTACTAAATGTCCTTCTGAAAAGTAATAAAAAAGGCAGGAATAGGATCCAGGTTTCATGACTCCCCTTGCACCCCAGATGCCTAATTCCCGCTCTTACTTTTTGCTTCTAAAATTAGGCACTTCTCATGAATTGTTCCTCTGTTTATGGAACTATGTTCAATGTTACCAGCAGAAACCCTCCAAAACACACTCATGCAAGGCAAAGCCGGGTGTCTTTTGGTCAGATTTTTCTGCGCCCGCAGAGATGACTGGTGGCAGAGAGTGGTGGTTAACCCTTTCCCCTAACCCGTCTTTTGCCGCAGCACAATTAAGGAGAGCCATTTAGCCACATGGCACGAGGCATCTGAGTTGCTTGCAAGGGTTGGGTGACGAGTGTGGCAGCCATCTAGTTCCTCCACTATTCATTTTTGAAATTCCGTGCGTAGTGCACGGTATCCGGGTGATCTGTTGCTTCCTTCTTCTTTTGTACGACGTTGTGGTATCGTTTTGCCATAGAGATGAACATAGGTCAGGATCTCGCAAACATCACTTTGCCTACCGAGAGCGCTTCAGCCCTCTGGTTCTGCAAGTGGCGGTGCTGTGAGATGACACAGCTATTGGAAAGAAAATCCATAAACTGCATGTCACTTGACAAGTTTTGCTGAGCCAGAGCTGGACGTGTAGTTTCACCTATGAGAATAAGGAAGCATACTTGCCAGTAGTAGTGAGAAGAATTCGTACATAGCACACGTTGGGTGCATGCAGTGCCAACACTTCGGAGAGAAAAAGCTCCCTACTCTCCCTAGGTCACTTGAAAAGAAAGAAGAAACACATTTCCGTGTTTGTGAGCAGCTCGCACTGCTTGAGAGAGTACTGTGACTGCTCTCGAATTTCTGTAGCAGTAATTTTTAAAATTCCGTGCACAGAACACGCAAGCCCGCTGCTCTGCTTCTTCGTTCTTCTTTCGTACTACATCGTGCCTTCATTAAGCCGGAAAGGAGAAAAGATATCAAGTTCTAGCAAAAAAAATTGTGCCAACACCTAGCACCCCAGGACAGTACTTTTGGAAGTTACAGGCCTCTGTTAGGTGTCCGGGCTGCGGAAAAGATAATCCGAGTACTGCAGGTCACTTAGTACCTTCCACTGAGAGAGAGCCGGACACACAGTTTGACATATGCAAAAGAGGAAAAATATATTTGCACATAGCACTAAGGACAATTAGCACAGAGTGCACGGTAGATGCCTGCGGTAGTCACGCTGCGGAGACAAAAAGGTGAACACTTTTTAAGCTGCTGGTCTCCCCAAAGCACTTAAGGAGAAGAACGATAAAAAACGGCACCGGGCTTGTGAATTGCTTGATCTAGTTGAGAGAGGAGTGTGGCTGCCTTCTACTTCCTGCACTACTGATTTTTAAATTCGGTGCATAGACCACGCAAGCCCTGTCCACTGTAGCTGAGTCATTATTCTTTTGTACTTTATCGAGATTTCATTCTTCTGGAAAGGCGAAAAGATAGCAAGTTTTCGCAAAGTATTTTGTACCTCCAGCGAGCGCTACACAACATTGCTTCTGCAGATGGTAGTATTGTGTTAGCTGCCCCGTCTGTTGAAAAGATAACACGGCAATTGTATGTCGCCTGACAGGTTTGGCTGCGCTAGAGCTGGACACAGTTGGACCTATTCGAAAGAACATATATTTGGACTCAGCAGTGAGGAGAATCCATATAGAGCACAAAGTGGTTGCCTGCAGAATTCATACCGATGGGAGACAAAGCAGAAAGCCTTTGCTGAGAGACTCATTTCCGCAGTGCACTGAAAGAGAAGAACGAAGCAAGCTGTCTGCAGGATTGAAGGTTGCTCGTACGGCTTGAGTGAGAAGTGTAGTTGTTGGTACGTCTTGCAGCATACATTTTTGCGTTTCAATGCACAGAGCACCCAAGCCTGTACTCTGCAACTTCATTCTTCTTCTTTTTTGTTTCATCATGATTTCGTTTTGCAGGAAATGCAAAGGGACAGAAGTTCCTGTAAGGAGCACTGTGCCGCCAGCGACATCTCAACAGCATATCTTGTGCAAATGGCAGTGTTGTGTTAGGTACCCTGGCTGATGAAAAGCTAATCCGGCAACAGCAAGTAACTTGACAGGTTCCGTTGAGCGTGACATGGATGCAGAATTTGACCTATGCAAAAGAGAAGCGCAATATTTGCCAGTAACGCTGAGAAGAATCCACACACGGCACATGATGGATGCCTGCCTAGCAGTAACAAAGCTGAACTCCCCTGCTCTGCTCCTGGTCTCCACAGAGCACTTAAGGAGAAGAAGCACTGCCCCGGGCTGTCTAATTGTTCGCACAGGTTAACAGAGGAGTGTGGCCACCCTCTACTTCCTTTACTATTCATTTCTGGATTTCAGTGCATAGAGAACACCAGCCCTGTAGTAGGCCATTTCGTTCTTTTGTACCTCATGGAGCTTCCGTTGTGTCAGGCAGGCAAAAGGATTGCAAGTTCTCGCAAAGAACACTGTACTGCCTGCGACCGCTCCACCGCACTGCTCCTGCGTATAGGAATTTTGTGTTATATGACCCGGCTGTTGACAAGCTAATCAAGCAAATGTATGCCACTTGAATTACTTCACTGAGTGTGAGCTAGAATCACAGTTTCACCAAAGAGAAAGAGGAGATTAATATTTGCAAGTAGTAATGTGGAGAGTCCCTACACTGCACACGGTGCATGACTGCAGTGTGTACACTGAGCACAGACAAAACTGAAAACATTTACAATTTTCCTCTTCTCCCCAAGGGACTTAAGGAAAAGACTGAAGAAGCACTTCACCGGGCTTCTGAATTGCTCTCACAGGTTGACAGAGGAGAGTGGCTGACCTGTAATTCCTGCACTGTTCATTTTCGCATTTCAGTAGGCAGAGCACACAAGCCTTGTGCTCTGCCACTTCATTCTTCTTCCTTTTTAGCACCTCGTGAAGTCATTGAGCTGGTAAGATGAACAGAGGAAAGATTTCCGCAAATAACACTGTGCAGGTAGAGTGTGATCCAGCGCACTGTTTCTACAAGACGCAGTGTTGTTTTAGACAACTCACCTATTGAAAAATTAATCCGGCAACTACATGTAACTTGACAGGTTTCGCTGAGTGTGCGCTGTACTCTGTTTCACTTATGCGGTAGAGGAAAGGTATATTTGCACGTAGCACTGAGCAGACCCAGTACATAGCGCATGGTGGATGTGTGCAGTATGCACAAGACTAAGTGACAAAGCAGAAAGCCTTTGCTCTGCTCCTGGTGTCCCCAAAGCAGTTGAGGAGAAGAAAGATGAAGCACTGCACCGCGCTTGTGAAATGCTCGCACTGGATGACTGAAGACGGTGGCTGCCCTCTACTTCCTGCTCTACTTTTACTTGCATTTCACTGTGCAGACAACGCTAACCCGGTGGTCTCCCTTTTCTTTCTTTTCCTTTTGTACATCATCCAGCTTTCATTGTGCCGGAAAGCAAAGGGGATTTCAAGTTCTCGCAAAGAGCACTGTGTCGGCAGCCAGGGCTCTGCAGCACTGGTTTACAAGTGGCAGTGTTGCGTTGGGTGCCCACACTGTAGAAAAGCTAATCCTTGTACTGCTTGTCAACAGGCACTTTTAGCTGAGCGAGAGCTGCTCACACAGTTAGAGCTATTTGAATGAGGATAGCTATATTTGCATGGAGCACTGAGGCGAATCCATAGACAACACACGGTTGATAGCTGCAGCATGCACACTACAAAGAGAAAAAGCTAAAGGCCGTTGTAAGCTAGTAGTCTCCCCAAGGCACTTAAGTAGAATAAAGAGAAAAGACGGCAACTGGCTTGTGAATTGCTCGCGATGGTTGACAGAAGAATCCGGCTGCCCTCTACTTCCTGCAATACTCATTTTTGATGTTCAGTGTATGTAGTACGCAAGCCCTGTCCTCCATTCCTCTGTTTTTACACTTTTGTTCCTTATCGGCTTTCATTTTTCTGGAGAAGGAAAGGCAATGCACGTTTTCGGAAAGAGCACTGTGCCACCAACGAGCGCTCCACAACACTGCTTCTGCAATCGGTCGTGCTGTATTTAGTGCCCCGGCTGTTGAAAAGCTACTCCGGCAACAGCATATCACTTCACATGTTTCGCTGTGAATGTTGACCCATTCGAAAGAGGAAACCCATATTTGCACGTAGCACTGAGGAGAAGCCATACAGAGCACACGGTGTTTACCTGCAGTCTTCACGCTGCAGAGAGTCAAAGCTGAACGCCTTTGCTGAGCGTCTCGCCACCCCAGTGCACTGAAGGAGAAGAAAGAAAAAAACACGTCTGCATGCTTGTGAGTAGCTTGCAGAGCTTGAGAGAAGAGTGTGGCTGCCGTCTACTTCCTGCAGTTTTCATTTCAGCGTTTCAGTTCACAGAGCATGGGGGCCCACTGCTCTTGTTCTTCTTTCTTCTTTCGTAACACGTCGTCCATTCATTTTGTCGTAAGGCGGCAGGATGTCAAGTTCCAGCAAAAAAGACTGTGCCTGCACCGAACGCTCCAGTACACTGCTTCTGCTAATGTCAGTGCCCTGTTAGACGGCCCTTCTGCTCCATTCTTCTTTTGTTCCTCTTCGAGAATTCGTTTTGCAGAAAAGGCGAACAGATGTCATATTCCCTCATCTAACACAGTGTGGGCACCGACCACTCAACCACAATGCTCCTAGAAGTGACAGTGTGGTGTTAGATACTCCAGCTGATGAAAAGCTAATTCGGCAGCTGCATGTCACTTGTCAGGTTCCGCTGAGTGTGAGAACTACACAGAGTTTGAGCTATTGGAAAGGGAAGAGGAATAGATGCCCGTAGCACCGAAGAGATTCCGTACACAGAACACAGTGGATGCCTGTAGGGTGCAAGACGCGGAGTGACAAAGCTGAACGCCTTCCCTATGCTCTTGGTCCCCACAAAGCTATTAATTATGAAAAAGAAAAAGCACTGCACGGGGCTTCGGATAGCTCACACAGGTTGACAAATGAGTGTAGCTTCCCTCTACTTCCTTTACTACTTATTTTTTCTTTTAAGTGCTTAGAGAATGCACACCCGGTATCTGCAGCTTCGTTCTTGTTTTTCTCTACGTCCTAGAGCTTTCATTGTTCTGGAAAGGGAAAGGGATGGCACGTTCCCGCAAAGAGCACTGTGCCGCCAACGAGCTCTCCGCAACACTGCCTTTGCAAATAGCAGTGTTTTTTTAAATGCCCCTTCTGTTGAAAAGCTAATCTGGCAACCTCAGGTCGCTTGACAGGTTTCGCTGCGTGAGAGCTGGACACACTGTTTGACGTCTTCGAAGTAAGGAACCTATATCTGCACGTAGCACTGAGGACAATCCATATACAGCACAAGGTGATTTCTTGCAGTATTCGCTCTGCGGAGAGACAAAGCTGAACGCCTTTGCTGATCTACTCGTCTCTCCAGTGCCCTTAAGGAGAAGAATGGAGAACCACGGCAAGGGGCTGTCGAATTGCTGGCACAGGTTGAGAGAGGAGTGTGGCTGCCTTCTACTTCCTTTACTATGCATTTTGACTTTCAGTGCAGAGAGCGCGGAAGCCCGGTACTTTGCAGCTTCGTTCCTATTCTTTTGTACGTCATCCAGGTTTCATTGTTCTGGAAAGGAGGAGGGATAGCAAGTTCTAGCAAACACCTTTCTAACGCCAGCGAGCCGTCCACCGCACTTCTTGTGCAAATGTCAGTTTTGTGTTAGGTACCGCGGCTGTTGAAAATCTAATCCGGCTACTTCGTATCACTTGACAGCTTTCGCTTAGTGTGAGCTGTACACACAGACGTATTAAAAAGACAAGAGCTATATTTGCATGTAGCACTGAGGAGATTGAGTACATAGCTCTAGGTGGATGCGACAATATGCCCACTGCGGAATGTCAAGGTGAAGGCCTATGTTATGCTCCTGCTCTCCCCAAATCACTTAAGGATAAGACAGAATAAGCACGGCACCGGGCTTGTCAGTTGCTCGCACAGGTTACCGTACGAGTGGGACTGCCCTCTACCTCGTGCACAAGTCATGTTTGAATTTCAATGCACAGGCCACTTTAGTCCGGTACTCTGCTTCTTCTTTCTTCTCCTTTTTTACCTCATCGGGCTTTCATCTTGCTGGAAATGCGAAGGGATTTCAAGTTTTCGCAAAGAGCACTGTGCCGCCAGCGAGCGCTCCACCGCACTGCTTGTGCAAACGACAGTGTTGGCGTTAGGCGCCCCGGCGGATGGAAAGCCAGCAGGGCCACTGCGTGTCTCTTGATATTTATCGCTGAGAGGCCGCTGGAAGCACAGCTTGACGTACGCGAAAAAAAGAAAGGTATATTTGGGCGTTGTACTGTGGCGAATCCATACACAGCTCACAGGTGTGCATGCAGTGTGCCTTCTCTCCGTCATTTTCCATCAGTCTCCCCACAATTTACCTGCGGGAAAATGACAGGGAGAAGGGGGAAAATGAGAGGGAAATGCAGGAAAATGAATGGAAAAAAAGAAGGAAAATGTATGAAAAACGGAAGTAAATTGAGAGGAAATGGGTGGATAAGGAGGGCGTTAATGCCAGAAAATGAGACAAAAAGGCGTGAGATTTAATGGATAAACGAGAGGGTAAAATCCAGAAAATGAGCAGAAAATATCTGTAAAAGCAATGGAGAAAAAGCGGGAAAATTCACGGGAATAAGAGGGAAAGTTAATGGAAAAAAGGAGGAAAATGTATGGAAAAATGCAGGAAAATTAAGGGGGAGAAGAGGGAAAATATATGGAAAAATGAAGGTAAGCGATCGCGCAAAGCCATGAAAAGGCGGAAAAATAGGAAGGAAAGTGTGGAAAAATTAATGGAAAGAACGAAGGGGACTGTACTGGAAAACCCGGGTAAATGTGGGGGAAAAGGCGGAAAAATTATGACATGAGTGCGAAAAAATAGGGGGGAAGCGGCGAAATGGGGGAAAATGCACGAAAATGCAAGGAAAAAGAATACAAATTAGGGGGCAACGGCGGAAAAATGACGTGGAGAAGGCGGGAAAATAAATGGAAAAATGGAAGGAGTATGCCAGTAAATGAGGAGGAAAAGGGGGGAAATATATGGAAAAGGCAGATAAATGAGGGGGGAAAAGGTAGAAAGTGAGAAGGAAAAGGCATTAAAAATAGCCGGTAAACGACGGTGTAAAGAAAGGAAAATGAGGAGATAACTGCGGGAGAAGCAATGGAGAAAAAGCGGGAAAATTACAGGGAAAATGCTTGAAAATGAATAGAAAAAAGAGGTGTAAATTATTGGGAAATGTTGGGAAATATATAGAAAAATGCAGTTAAATGAGTGGTAAAGGCAGGAAAAGGACGTGGGGAAGCCCCGGTGTCTGAGGCGAGAATGGTTGGTTAATACCCCATTTTTGACTCCATATTTCCAGGCTTGGCGAAAATTTGCCATGCAGAATAGGAATGACAAAAACGGGGTTGCAAAAAAATTCATGGTTATAGTTATGCAGCATCGACAATACTGGTCGGACCTCCGGCTGTTCTTAGACGCCTTCACAGAACAAAAGAGACTATTAATTTTCTAGGAAGGAAGGAATTTATAAGACGATGCATTTCGAGAGGAAAGATGTTTTCCTTTCCAAGCTCCACAAGGGAGTCATAAAGACAATGTAGATGTAGAAAGCTTAACCAATTTCGGAATATTTCATAGCAAAGGGATGGAGAGGGCAATTGGTGAAACTATAAACTGGTCAGCCACGATTGCAATTAAGCAAGCCCCCTCGGAAGCACCCTCTGTATTTTTAGGTCATTATAGATATGCAATGCTTCATTATAAAACGCTAGACCGTGACTCAGAGGAAGGGACGCAGCAGCTAGCTGGCTTACTCATAGGGCAATCTACTGGAGACATTATGCTTAACATCCAGAAGATACGGAGCCCAGCCCCACAAAATTTAGAGAGTTTGTTAGAAGAGGCATGGGGAGTTTCTAGGCACGGCAAAGTTGGATGCAAGCAAGGAATTAGAGAATTAATAGCAATAGTAACAGAAGGGGAGAAGGACAGACGCGGGCAATGACTGCCCCAGCTGGGGAGAGACCAATGTTCTTTTTTCAAGAGAACTGGACACTGCATTTATCGATGCCCATAACGGAGTAAGGTAACGCTCAAAGAAGAGGAGACAGGAAAATTGATGTGTGGCTACTAGTGCTAAAAACGACATTGGTGGACTGGATAGTCCCTCTGTCTCTCACCCTAGGATAACCACTGGTAAAAGTCAAATTAGGGAAGAAAGAAATAGAATTTCTCATAGACAAAGGAACAACTCTGTAAGGGTTAGATGAAGCTTTACTGTCAATAACAGACGATTATGTAATGGTACAGTGGGCAACTGGCCAATCAGAAAGAGCATACTTTTGCAAACCACTGAATTAGAAACTTGGGAAGAAATGGAGTATTCCTAAGTATTCTAGACTGCCTAGTGTTTCAGCAGGAATTTTTGAAAGGGATTTGCTCAGCAGGTAAAGGAGAAAAGAATCAAAGATTAGGAGGCTACTTCGGGTGTAAAGTACTTGCTATATGTGGAGTTTTTATGTCCGATGGTATTAACAAATAAAATCAAGGTTGATTTTATTTGTTAGGTGAAGAACAGGTAAGCAAGACAATAATGGGTCAAGTATTTTTCGTCTAATGGGTCTGTGTATTACCAGGGAGAGCAAAGAATGAAAGCCCAGTGCCGATGAAGCGCCAACAATGGAAACAGCCATTTATAATAAAAAAATAGTCTCCTGAAGAAGGAAGACAGGGAAGGAACTAGTCATACAGCTGAAAACTTCTTGGAGATAAGGGTATAAACTATTATCAGTTTAAATCCAATATACTTACTTTGCTTGTGAAAAAGCCTGATGGGTCATACAATACATTAGAGGGGTGAAGAGCTATTAACAAAAGAACAGAATATTTGTACTTAGTGGTTGCCAATCTTTACACTTTGCTAACCTGTATAACATCCAAACTAACCTGATTTTCCTTTGTATATTTAAGAGATGTTTTCTTTGGCTTAACTCTCATTGAAGCCAGCCAGACAACTTTGGCGTATAGATGAGAGAACCGCAGAGCTGCATGCAAATCTCAGCTCACATGATCTGTGCTACTCCAAGAATTTAAGACCTCTCCCATGATTCTTAAGGACGAACTTTCAAGGAGTATGAAATCCTGGGAGAGTCCGTCAAGGACAGGTGTTACAATAAGTGGACCACCTCCTCATTGTTAATAAAGCTCAAGAGACTTGTGTGGTCTCTTATTTTAGAGACTTAAGAGATAAGGCTTTTAAAACTATTTGTGTCCACTGGGATACCGAATATCTCAGAAGAAAGCCCAGATTGTGAGGCAAACAGTTTTGTACGTAGGCTACAAAATAAGTGCTGGAAAAAGAACAGCAGGACACGGTTGCAAAGACGCAAAATCCCAGACCTCAAAACCCCAATTAGTTCAGGAACTAAGAACCTGAACTTTCTTGGGTATGACAGGGTGGCGTAGATTGATTTATAACTCTCTCCTGCTAGCTAGACCCCTATACGCCTTGTTTTCAGGGAGAAGGGAGAACGACTGGGGACGAAAGAAGTTACATGAGCCTTTGGCCAGCTAAAGAAGGCCTTTATTTCATCTCAAGCCCTGGGAGTTCCAGAAGGAAAAAAACTATTCTTTTTGTTTTGTCACCAAAAGGAGAGGATAACAATGGGAATAATAGCAAAAGACCTGTACTCATCTCCCAGGTCTCCTACCTTTCTAAACAGTTATCTGCAGCAGCAAAGGGACGAGCAGGACTGCTCAGAACTGCGGCAGTGGCAATGAATATCCAGGAAGCACGCAAATTCACCCTGGGAGACAAGATGACTGCTAGTGTCCCTTACGGGGTCAGCGGCCCTGGAGGAGAAAGGTGGACACCAGCTTTTCCCACAGAGATTCCTGAAATACCAGGCCATAATGATTGAGCAAGACCATGTAGAAATTTTGGTAGCAAATACAGTGGACCCACCTTCTTTCTTCAGTGATTGTTCAGGAGAACCAATGATCCATGATTGTCTGGAGACCATCGACGTCAGCTCCTCCAGCCTCCCTGCTCTGGAGAGGTCCCTTTTCGAAGAAGCTGAGACTTGGGTCGGGGATGGAAAAGTTACGTCATCAGTGGGAAGAGTCATGCCTGGTGTGCAGTTACACATATAGAAAAGTACTAGAGTCTGGACAATTACCAACCAACATTTCTGCAAGAAAGCTGAACTATTTACCTTAAATTGAAGTCTACGACTAGCAAAAGGAAAGGAAATTAATATCTACATAGACCCAATAGACACATTTAGGGTGGTTCATGCACACGGGGCAATTCGGAAAGAAACAGGAGAGCGAAAGTCACGAGGGAAACCAGTAAGCATGCACAAGGAAAAATAGAATTCTTGGAAGCTGTACAATTACATGTAGACGTGGCCATCATGCACACCAAAGCACGCCAGAAAGCGATCTCTGGTAGGAAAGAAGGGAATGACCGGGCAGACAGAAGCAAAAGACGCATAAAAAACAGAGGTAGCTGTTAAGACCGTATGAGGAGCCTTAATCCCACATGAACACATTTCCATTTACAGAATATCGAAGTGCAATAAAAAAGATGAAATACTTACTGCACAGAAAAATATAAATTATAACCGGGAAGTGTGGGGTATCAAAACTGAAGGGAAAAGGAGAGTTTTAATGCCCTCTTACTTGTTATGGTCGTTAGTAAAATAGGACCAGTAGAAACCGCAGGTGTGACTAGACGCTTTGTATCTCTACTTAATAGACAAGATTTTGACTGACCATGAGGAACTAAACAATGATCTATGCACAGGTAGTAAAAACATTTCTTTTGCCCTTTTATGTATGCTGGCATAGCTGTGGCTACAATCAGGAACTACTGCAGTCATTTGAAAAGAAGAAGGCGCCGTATTTCCTGCAGAAATTTGTAAAATTTTCCGGGAAAGTGCCTAGGATTTGGAGAGGGAACACCGACCCACGTGGATTGTGGTTAATTCCACCTACCACGACAAGTGTAATACACAAAGCATCAGCGCGCTTAGTACTCCCAAGTGTTGCTTCAGAATTAAACAATGAGGGAAAACCTTTTATCGTTTTAACAGAGTGCGGGCATTTAAAAAATGAAAGAAAATGTGAAACTATTAACTAAGGGCCCTGCTCTATGGGAGAAATCTAGTGTTCATATCCGACGGAAATGCAAAAGATAGCAGGGAGAGATTTCTTGGAAAAGAACAAACCATGTGTCCTCTTTCCATTCCATTAATCAAACAAGCCTGCTTGTGTATACAGGACAAGGCTGTGTCTGCTATAAGACAATAGTCCCTTTCTACCAGGTTAAATCATTAAGAATGAAACTGTCTTTTATTTACGGATATGTAACTTTCTCAAAATCAAAGGGTGTGACTTTTCCTATCAGGCACTTGCCATATTGCACCCATACATACGAGCAAATTTGACCACTGCGCAGGAAATACTGTCTGTTCCTATAGGAATGAAGTTAACCTTAGTTACACGGTCGCTGGAACACAATGTGCTAAAGAAATTCTCAGAGAAGTTAAAAATGCGGGAAAGAGAACCTTGATTACTCTACTTAATAACACAGGATGTTTTAAATTGTCAGCAGAAGACCAATCTCGTCATTGCTGAGATGTGCTCTTTGGGTGGTCCCCAACAGCAACCGGCTTGCTTAATTCACTCTTTCACCCTATGATTATTTTACTTAGCTTAGGTTTCATTTTTTCTGTTATAATATTTGTTTGGAACTGGAGGATGCTGCGACGAGTAGCTATCTTAAGTTCAATATCGCCAGCATACGGTACGCTCTTGTGGGACACATACCAAACAAACCACACACAGGGAAAAGTGATTTATATTAGTAAAATACTTATTAATTATTTAGATGGAGTGGGGAAAAGAATCAAGGTTATGAAGAGGTAAACTTAAGCTAGGAGTTAAAAGCCATTTATACTGATTAAAGCAAAAGACAAGTTGGCTAATTATAGTGCCGTTCTCTATTATGTACTTGTCTGAAACTTTCCTTATAGTAAATGAGCTGTCATAAGGAAAATAGAAGCTGGTAGAATTATAGCTAGCACCTAGATTGCATAATCAAATACAAGAAGGAGATGAGGACCGTCTCCAAAAAGCTTGCCGAGGCTTGCCCATAAACAGAAGGTAGAAATTTCATGGTGATGAGGAGACCCTTAACTTCATCCTTCTAGACCACTTACATCAAAACCAGCGACTCAAAACGACTAAAGAATTCTGCACGGGCAAAAGAATAGTAGCCTCATTTAAATAAGACAGTTTGCCTCTTTAAGTTTAAGCCCAAGAAAAGGCATCACCCCTTAAACCCATTCCTGATACCTGATCATTAACCCTATGCTTCTACACTCCCAACTCCTAACCCTTTGCTTCTTTTCATCTGTCCCCTCCACCTTTACTACTACTGTTCCTTGTGAACCCCAAATCCTTATGCACACCCCTCAGCCCCTGAACCTCACCTGTAGGTCTCTGGTTTGCACATCTCGTCACTTGTGTGGCAGGTTTCTGGGGCTGTCCTGGTGGTAGGGTTGTGCTGCTCTGCCGCTGGGAGTGTCCTGGCATTGGCTTGACACTACGGCTATTTATAACCCCTGGCTGGGGGGAGGGTGCTGGCCTTGCCTCTGTATTAGCGTAATTGCCTCCAGCTGTGGGGACGAGGCGGGCATTGGCTAAACAATTAAAGGGATTGTCTGCAGCTGTAGGCAGAGTTGCTGCCTGCAGCATCTCTGAAAGAGAGGAGGGCGTGTTTCTCCTCTTATTTTCCTGACCGTTTCTATTCATTTACCCGCCTTAACCACCTATTTTACCCGTATTTTTCCGTAGACTTTCCCACCTTTTATCCATTCATTTTCCTGCGTTTTCCGCCATATTTTCCCGCTATCGCCCAGTTATTTTCGCGCTGTATTGCCCTAGTTTTCCTACCTTTTTCCACACATTTCCCAGCCTTTTCCCCCTAATTTTCCCGCCTTTCTTCTAGTTATTTTCCTGCCTTTTTCTTCTCATTTTCTCGCGTTTACCCCCTTTTACCCTCCTTTTCCCATACTCTTTCCAGATATTTTCTCCTCATTTTCCTGTATTTTCCACTTATTTTTCGGCCTTTTTTCCAATTTTTTCCTGCCTTTTTCCCATTGATCTCGTGGCCTTTTTCTCTGTCATTTTCCTGCCTTTTCCCCGTCATTTTTCCTGACTTCCCCCACTTCTTTTCCCGCCTTTTTTCTATTAATTTTTCGGGTATTTCTCCTCATTTTCCTTTTTCCCACTCATTTTCCTGCCTATTATCCATTCATTTTCTGACCTTTTTCTCCTCATTTCCCTACCTTTTCTCTTTCATTTTCCGTCCACTTCCCCCACATTTTCCCTCCTTCTCACAATCATTTCCCCACCTTCTCCCAATCATTTTCCCCCTCATTTTCTTCCTTTCTAATAATTTTCCTGCCTATTCCCTCTCCTTTATCAGACCTTCCAAACACTTTCCTGCCTTTTTTCTATTAATTTTCCCTCCTTCTCCCAGTCATTTTCCAGTAACTTTCCTGCCCTGATCCCGTCTTTTTCCGCCTTTTTCCGTACACTTCCCTGCTTTTCAGCTAATAATTTTCCTCCTATTTTACCAGACTTTTATCTATGTATTTTCCTGCCATTTCCTCCTCATTTTCCTACATTTCTCCACCTTTTTTCATTTATTTTCCTGCATTTTCTCCCTCTTTTAGGCGCTTTTTCTATGCATTTTGCTGCCTTTCCCCCTCATTTCCCTGCCTTCTCCATGTCGTTTAAGAGCGCTTTTTCAATTATTTTTCCGCCTTTTTCTCCTCATTTTCTCACTTTTTCCTCCGAATTTCCCCGCCTTTTTTCTCTAATTTCCTGCTTTTTTCTCACTGCCTATAATTACTAGGAAAACACACAAGCTCAATACGCGCTAAGTTTATTAGAAAAGTTGCAAGTATTTTTATATGGTACACTCACAGGCTAAAAATGCCATTATGAGGTCTTACACAGATTCTTTTCCCACACAACGTTTCCCATAGATTTCTCTATCCTAATTAGTGCACTAAGTTTAAATCACGAGGCTCGTCAGATATATAGGAGTTAAGCTCCCTTCTTCACAGATGTTTTATGAGTGGCCTTGGAAAGGAAAGCAAAGGCCTAGATCTCAGCTAAATTTCTCATCAGGCTTATTCCTCATCTAACAAGTTTTGATTAATTCACTTTATATATGCCTAGGTAAACACAGATAATTTTCTTCCACTAATCCTCCCTCTTTCCTTTGAGCAATACAAAATTGGTTTACAGTTTTCTCTACTGATATTATCAACCACTTAAAGATGCGTGGTAATAACACACTTAGGAGTAAAATAACTACCAAAGCTATAATCCCAGCCTAATAAACACTACTAACCACCCCTTAATAACCCAACTTGCTAACCAAGCCCTCAAAGGCTCCTTTTCATATTTCCCCCTCTTGCTCCAAATGCACATACATCGATTGCGAATGGACAGCTAGACGTGCTATATGAATAGAGCACATTCCATCAAACGCTTTCGTGCTTCCAAAATGGCGGAAAGGCGAAAAGATGTCAAGTTCAGGAAAAGAGGATTGTGCCGGCACCGAACACTTCAGCGCACTGCTTCTGAAAGTGTCAGTGCTGTGTTAGATGCGGCTGCTGGTGAAAAGTTAATCCGGGAGCTGCATATCACTTAGCATGTTCCGCTGTGCGAGAGCTGGACACACAGTTTGACTTACGCGGAACGACTTTGGTAAGAGACTCAAGAAAAGAGAAGAAAGAAGAAACACTACTGCAGGCTTGTGAGTTGCTCGCACGGCCTGAAAGAGGACTGTGGCTGCCTTCTACTTCCTGCAGTCTTCATTCTTGCATTTCAGGGCATAGAGCACGCAAGCCCGGTACTCTGCAGCTTTGTTCTTCTTCTGTTCTTCATCGAACCTGAACTGTGCCGGACATGCGAAAGCATAGCAAGTCCTCGCAAAGAACACTGCGGCCCCAGCCAGCGCTCCTCTGCACTTCTTGTGCAAATGGCACTGTTGTGTTAGATGCCCCCGGTGTTGATATGCTACCCACGCAACTGCGTGTCGTTTGACACTTTTCGCTGAGAGGCGGCTGGACACAAAGTTTGCCCTATGCGAAAAAAGAAAATTAGAGCAGCACGTGGCACTGGGGAGAATCCCTACACAGGTCCCGTGTGTGCCTGCAGTATCCCATCTCCCCGTCATTTTCCAGCCTTCTCCCCATAATTTACTTGAGGGAAAAAGACAGCAAGAGGGGGAAAAATGAGAGTGTAAGGAAGGAAAATGAATAGAAAAAAGAAGGAAAATATACGGAAAGCGTAGGTAAAAGCAGAGGAACTGGTGGGACCATGAGGACATCAATCCGAGAAAATGAGAGAAGAAAGACATGAAAATTAACAAAAAAAGCGCTAGTGGATCTTCGGGAATCTGCAGGTTTAAGTTGTTATTTATGAGGCCTGCTGCTTTGGTCATTTGATCGATAGAGAGAGAGAGGGGCTGTTGGATAAGACGGTATAACATATTTGGGGTATTACAATGTTTTTGTATGGTTTTGGTTTTTTCCCGTCGTTTCCAATCCTGTAATAGTAAGCAAGGAACGACTAACAGAAAAGTACGGAACTGGCCAAACGGTTTTGTCAAAGACAGGAAAAATTTGTTTCTCATTGGAAACAACTGGTATGTTATGTTTGCACAGAGAACAACAAAGCTTTTATTAAGACCAAGACATTATGTTTTCATCTCTCTAAGCTTAAGGGAAATAGCAGATAAATTTATACAACGGGCCAAATGGTGTTGTCATAGACAGGAAAAATTTTCTGTCCTCTTTGATTAGCTAAGGTGACCTACATATTCCGCCTAGGATTAATTGTATGCAATCCAGAAACAACACGTAAACCCAAGGCTATTAACATTACTGCAGCTGACATGGCCTAGGTCTGTATGGCCATCATCCTTTCTCTTCCACTCAGTCTTGTAGAACAAACTAGCAACAGCGAAGGATGCGCATTCCTTTCCCACAACAACTGTCTATAATCCTAGTGCCACTAAATAAGTTTGTCCGTGGTAAACTTCTTGCTAACCTATATACGAGGTAACCAATAATGCGTTGCTCAAGTATTTCTATAAAATGCAAATATATATTTCTATAAAATGCAAATCTTGAAAAAGTTAAACTGTCTACTCAAACCTAGGAGCAAGGTTGAAGTGGTTCAGAATGCCTGTGGTTTGGTTTCAAAAAGGCAGAGAAGATGTCAGCCAGAATATATCTTTCTCCTTGACATGCGCAGCTGCTACGATAAAACACTGAAGGAACAATTGTCGTTGATATCTGCCAGAGTTTCACTCTCCAAATTTCTCTGTTACATCCTTGACAACATACGCACACTCACGGGCTGCAATCGTGCTCTGTGTAGCGCCTCGTTCTGTTGCTCCCCGTTGTTCTTCTTCTGTATTTATCTGCAAGTCTGCTTACAAACTAGATGAGTCTCGTGGGAAGCAGTTATGTGGCTCAAGCTGTCTCAGCAGTGGTGTCAGTGTTTGCTGTTATCTGGCTAGCTGGCGTCTCAGGTGATCCGGGACACGGAATAGGTGTGCTGCGTTAAGCATCAGGGTGATACGGTTTAATCCATCTTGCTGATAGCCAAATCATACCGTCTTCTCTAAGCAAACAGATATATAATTTTCCTGTTAATTTAACTGTGGAAACTCCTTTCCAGTCACCTAATTTAGAGTTATTAAATTAGAGTTCCACTATACATCTCGTTTGCTGACCGAGGCGCCGAACGGTTTCAAATAGTCATTGGTAACTCCACATTTTCGACGGCTCCACTGAATATCTCCGGCCAGTTTTTGTAGGTCGTGCAGCGTTCGGACTTCTGCAAAATATTCAGCCGGGCGCATTTGACTTCCAGTAGATTCTCGAGTGGCCCGCCGGTCTGATAAAGGTGTCCCTTCCTAACTTTGTTTTTTGGGGGTTTTTGTGCATAATAGAATTATTTTAAAGATTCATAATGGCGAGCTAGCCAGGAGCCAGTATTGTTCGGCTGTGAGACTAAGTCGTGCTGGAGGACCACTCTGGGGCGCCTCTGAGATATTCTTGCAAAGAGTTCATCGCCCAACAGACAATGACTCCCGAGTACAAAAAAGAGGACAACAAGGTATTTTTAAAAGAAGAACTTAAACGGTGGGTGACCTGCAATTTTTACCAGTCGTCAAGAGAGGCAGTTGGTGAGAAGGAAGGCGACTTCCCCCGCAGAACTTGTACTTAGAGTGAGTGCTTGGAAACTGCGGCGGAATCAGTTTGCTTGCAAACACCTGTGGTGCTGCGGTGCTGGGCCAGGGAGGCTCAGGCATTGCATTTCCGCAGTGGCGGATTTTTCCGTTTGATGGCTTGTTTGCTAGCACTATGGCACTCGCAGTTGTCATGCCATGGAGAGCACGGTTTTTAGTCCTTTGGGGGTAAGAATTCGGGCCGAGTACAGGCACTACTCTTAATACTGTTCTGATTTTTTCTGACTTTGAGGGCAGCCCTGTGAGAGACTGTTGAGACGTGCTATTGGCAGCATTAAGTGAGAGAGGAGTTTGGATACGTAGTTTTGTTTAAAGCGTGTGTGGGGGATGTTTAAGGAGAATATTCTGTGTTGTGAGTTTTTTGTAATTGTGGTGTGTATGTTGGACAGGTAGGGGCATTATTGGTTGTAAACTCCTGTTCATGCTCATGTGTTCCCTGTTTTAAGAAGAGAGACACAGCATTTGCTGACCATTGTGTACCCTAAATTATACACTGCCGTCTCATGTCAGACGTTATCTCTTGCAAGGCAAGAGAAAATGTAATTTTTGGATAAATGTTGTGCTAGCAAATTGCCAAAGTTATGTTTGATGCAGACCCTTGAGAATTTTTATATTTTGTGCACTCCTACATTAACAAGAAAACTGAAAATTTTATATAAAATAATTATAACAGTGTCTTGGTGCCTTTACTTGAAGACTAACATGTAGAAAAAGGTTGACATTTATAACAGTAAATAGAGCAGCTTATAAGAATTTTCCTGCGTCTTTAGTACATGTAAAACTTAACATTTTTTGTAGACAATATTGATTTTAACTTCCGTACCAGAAGACATATTTTTTCTGTAAAAGAGGGCAGAGAGCGCGTGCAGTATCTATAGCTTCTTAAAAGTGATTTCTAACCTGTGCGCTTGACGGTGCAGAAAGGACTATAAGGAAAATTATTGGAAAATAACCAGCCTAAAGAGATCCCGAGAACTAGCCCTGTAGGTTGCATTTTATCGCACTGGAAACAACTGATGTGTTATGATTGCACAGAGACTAACAAAGCTTTTATTAAGACCAATACAATATGGTTTCATCTCTCTAAGCTTAAGAGCAATACCAGATAAATTCATACAACACATTCCTTCAAAGTTCTCACAAACATATCGCTGTGCTAGCCGCTAAAAATCAATAGATCCCCTAGTCTATGCATGCCTGACACTCTCCGCGTCAAACTAACTTTTCAGTGACAATATTCGATATGATGCTCAATTGTTTGGCAGTACAGCAAGCCAGCCTTTCTAAGTTACATAAGGCTTTGCCTGCAGATATATCTGGTGAAAATAAGGAAGTAATAACCCTTGATGGTATCAAAAAAACTTGAATCTGGTTGTTATAGTCAGGACCAAAGTGAGACACACGTCGTCTTGATCGTCGTGGTGGGTTCTAATTAAAGATCAGACAGTGTGACTTAGTAGGTCCACGTTAGAAGTCGTAAACAAAGAAAGTTTTCCCAAGAAACACGGGCCCCCTATCAACCAGAACACAGTAAGCATTGCGAAAGTCGACAAAACTGTCGCGCTTTCCCAGTGAACCTAAGAGCGTAACCACTTGGGGCACAGGTGAAGTCGCAGCAGAAGCGAAAAGCAAGTCTCTGTTACAATTACCTACTGCTCCTGCTGCTTGTGAACCAGCTGATAATGTAGCATTAACCATTTTAGCACTACAAGTAGCAGGAATTGTGCCATTTGTATATCCGTTAAGTCCTTCAGGGTTAAAGTCAAGTATTCCTAGCAAGCAAGTACGAAATGTATCAACTGGCGTAGCCACAAACTGACAAAAGGAATCTTGCTTAGTAACATTAAAAAAATAGCCCACACATTGTGTCGTGGCACTACTTCCATTATATCGTGTGCTTTGACTTCTGTCATAAGTCTTAGCAGAGAAAACGTGATAACTGAAATTTTCCTGCCAGACACAATTTTTTTCCTGTGTTCTCTCCTTCCAATGGGTTAAAAGAAAGGAGCAGTCATCCTCAGGTACCCAAAAATCATCAGCCTTTTTGGCAAAGGGTTCTTGTTCCAACACAAACTTGTTCTGTTCCTACTATACATTCCACCGCAATATGTATATCTTCAAATTTCTTCGTAACAAGACTGACACTACTGCAATACGTTCCTGTATTACATGGCAAGCATAAACACAATACCCACGGTTTACTCTTTCCACAGTCCGAATACGGACATTTGAGCTGTAGCTGAGGTGAGACTTCAATTTTCGGCGTCAGCACACAGGTTAGGATCGGTGTCTTCTTGAAGCTACTGTTTCACCCTCTTTGCAGGCACCTAGGGTGATCCAGTGTCTGTGGAAACATATGCATACCCCTTCCACAGGTTAGTAATTGCATTGGTCCTTCCCATTACCCTGTAACCCTATTTTTTCCCATAATTTCCCACTTTCGGAGCTTCATTCAAGTCCCCTTTTTGTCTTTCCCCGTGTTTTATCGCAGGAGTAAAAAGGTTAAATCCTGGGATACGTTGATAACGCATTACATAAGCAGCTTTTCCAAAGCTTATTACGTCATTATATAGGGAGTGACTGGCCAACTATAAAGAACACATCTTTGCAAACCTGTGAAATAAAAACTTGGGAAAAAATAGGCATTCAAAAGCTTTTCTACACGTTCTGTGCTCCAGCAGCACTACCGGGAAAGTATTAACTGGAGCATATAACGGAAAAATTTTATTCAGAAAGGAGGACGATACTTTAGAGGTAAAAGTTCAGCAACATATGGCTTTATAAGCCTTATGTTAATAACAAATGAGATCAAGGTTGAAAGGGAGGGGGTCAGCAAGAAAGAAAAAAAGCAAAACAGGCAGCCAAAAGTGAGGTGACTATTAAGCCAGTAGAAGGAGCCTTAATCACAGGTGGGCAAATTTCCACTGAAGATAAGCTGAGGTACTAAGCTCAGATGAAGCTGAATGATAATATGTTTATATATGATAATAATAAAATGATAAGCTGCAGATAAAAAAATTACTGCACTAGAAAATGGAGGTCACCACCACGAATGCTGGGCTATCACAGTCGAAGGGAAAGGAAGACTTTGTATGCCCTCTTACATGTTATGTTCGTAAATAAAAGAAGAACAAGAGAAAATGCTTTGGGGAATAGACCCTTTTTATTACAACTTTAGACACAGAATTTAGGCCAGAAATTGGTGAGGAACAGTAGTCCAAGTAACCCGTCAATGTGGTCTTTCCCTCTAAACTAACCCCAAAAATATTCCTAATCCAAAGCTTGGAAAAATTGGGAAAGGTTCTGGGCCTGGGCAGCAACGTCAGCTTGATTTCTCATAGCTGCCCAGGAAAAGAGGTTATTGATACTTGGTGTTAATAGACACATTTTCAGGATGGCCAGAAGCTTTCTCTACCAGAACTGCCAAAGCACGAGAAGTAAAAGTAATATTGTTAAAAGAAATAATGCCTCGTTTTAGCGTCTCAGCTACCATGTCCTTAAGTAGAGGGCCGCACTTTATTTCAAGAATTGTGCAGCAAATTGGCCACAAACAAAAGCATAAACTGGGAACATCACACGCCATACTACCCTCGTTGCAGTGTCCAGGTGAAGAAAATGAATCATTCGATTTAACAAAAATTATTAGATTACGAAAAGAGGCAAAATTACGTGGTCTTCAGGCTTTTCCTTTAGCATTATTACGAATTCGGACGAAAGCAAGAACAAAAGAAAAATTAAGTCTTTTCTATATGTTGTAGGGGAAACCATACGTACTCCAAGAGGGGACAGCTTCCTCTCAAGAAAGGGAAGAAACACTACACCGGTATATGGTGACTTTAAGCAGAGAATTAGAGAAAATAAGAAACATATGGCTGGGGCTCGAAACAAGGAATTAGACGGGCCAGTACTTGATATACAACCTGGGTAGTATGTATATGTGAAGTCTCCAGGCACCCCTCGCACCCTTCAATGCAATCAAGATCAAGGAACAGAGTGCCCGGATTCATCACACTGGAGTAAAAAAGGCTCCTGAAGAATTCTGGAAAGTCACCTCTGGTGAGGACAAACTGAAATTAAAACTTTCTTGAGAGAGTAAATAGTGCGTGGCTAGAATGATAGAAGAACTTAACGTTTTAAAATTGATAACCAAATAGGTACAATTGGGGGAGTTATAGTTTCTGTGATTGTCGCAATAACCAATGCTGTAAGTTGTGCAATACCGTCATATAAAATGACGGGTATAGTGTATAACTGTCAAAAGAAATCTTATGACCCTTAATTCCGTCAGTCCTGAGATACAAATGCAAATGTTCGCAAGGAAATGACATTTGGGGATGTGAATATGCATTTATTCCACATGAATTATGTGCCTCAGATGTGGAGAGGGAACACCAAGCTTAGTGGATTTTAGTTAATTTCAGCTATAATCCCATGACAAGTATAACAGACTTCGTTTTAACAACACACAAACCATCAGCGTGTTCAATACACCCAATTGTTGCTTTAGGATTAAACCTGGTGGAAAAAGTATTATACCCTCCTTAAGACAGAATGTGGGTGCAAAAGGTTAAAGGAAAAGAGGAAACAACTTAGAAACTTACTCTACGAGCGAACACGTAGAGTTCATGGCTGAAGGAAATATTAATATAGCGAAGACGTCTCTCTAGAAAAAGAACAAAATATTTGTCACTTGCGAAAGCACCCCATTAACAAAGCAACCCTGCTTGTGTGTAGAGGACAAGGCTCTGTCTCACTTAGAGCAACATGCACTACTATAAGAGCAAATTAAATCATTGTGACTGGATCTCGGTTTAACTTTTATATTTGTAACTTTTTCAAAATCAAAGGAGGTGAGTTTTCTTATCAGGCACCAGTAATATTGGACCAATATGTAGAAGCATATTTGACTGCTGTTTAAGAGACATCGCCTGTGCCAATAGGAATGAAATTAGTCACATAGCATTTGAAAGAAAATGAACTGAATGAAATTCTTAAAGAGGTGAAAAAGGAGGGAAAAAAACTTTTATTACGCTACATAATGAGACCATACGGAGAGCATTTGGAACATTAAAAGGAGACCAGTCTCATTAATGGTGAGATATCCTATTTGGATGGCCCCCAACGGGCAACCGGCTTGCCTAATGCCCTACTTAACCCAATAATTGTTTTAATTATCTTAGTATAAGTTTGATTTTAGCTGCTATAGTACTTGATTGGAACTGGAGGATGCTGCGACGAGAAGCTATCTAAAGTTCAATATCAAGAGCATATAGTAAGCTCTTGTGAGACAGCTGCCGTAATACTAGATACATAAAAAAATATATATTAGTAAAAGTATTTACAAATCTTGTATAGGGAGTAGGGAAATAAGAAGATGTTGAAGAGACAAGATTATGAAGAGTATAACTTTAGCTAGGAGAGAAACGCAACTTATATAGATTAAACCAAAAGATAATTTGGGTAAGTACAATGTTATTCACAAAGAGGTACCTGCTTGAAAATTTGCTTATAGTAAATGAACTGTCATAAGGACAAAAGAAGCCGGCAAAATTACAGCTAGCACCTAGATTGCACGATCAAATACAAGCAGGAGGTACGGACCGACTCCAGAGGCCTTGCAGAGGCTTGCCCACAAGAGAAGATAGAAATTTCATGGTGACAAAGCGATCCTTGACTTCATCTTTCAAGACCACTGACTCAGATCAAGACCAAGGACACAAAACGGAAAGGAAATGCCCATGCGCAAAGGCATAATGACCTCATTTTAATAAAACAGTTTCCTTCTTGACTTTAGCACAAAGAAAATTAATAACCCCTGGCAGGCATTCCTGACACATGGCCCATAACTCTAACGCGCGACACTCCCAACACCTAACCCTCTGCTCCTGTTTTTCTGCCCCCTCCCCCTTAACAATTATTGTTGCCCGTGACCACCAATTCCTGCTGTGTACCTGCCAGCCCCCACGAAGTTGTCGGTTTCTAGCTCCACCATGTTGTCCTTCTGTCCAGGCTTCTGGACTTGTCCTGGTGAGAGAGTTCTGGTGTTCAGCTGCTGGGAGAAATTGCTGTCCCACATTGCCTAGACAGTAGGGCTATTGCTTACCTCTGGCTGTGGAGAGGCTGCTGGCAATGCCTCAGTATTAGGGTAATTGCCTTCAGCTGTGGGGAGAGTGCTGGCTTTGGCTCAGCATTTAATTCTATTGTCTGCAGATGTGGGCAGAGTTGCTGCCTGCAGCAGCGCTGAGGGAAAAGAGGGTGTTATTAGGGGTGTTGTTTAGGATTAATGTAAGGGAAACGGCTTCTGTGCCTCTACCCTCATTTGTAGGTTGTACCCCGTAGGTCGGCCGTGTACCGTCTAATTTGCAAGACCTCTCTCTTTATTCCCAGAGCTTCCCCTGGGCTCTCAGCCTTTATCATGTCCCTCCAGATTCTCTTGCCGACGCTGCTGTGCTCTGTGTGCAAAACCCTGGGGCACGGACTCCTTGGCTGACACAACCTATAGAGAACCATAGAGTCTCCCACCATAGCTGCTGCCTTATGTGTGCAAAGCAAAAGATTTTGGATGTTGTCCACGCCTTTTCTATCAGGGTGTCGTCCTGTTGTGGGGTCTAAGGCGTCCTCAATATGCCGGAGTGTCTGAAAACAGCAGCTGTGAGGGCTAATTGGTGGTAAAGAGGGCGATGTGGGCAGCTACAAATCACAAGAACAGCACGGACTAGGGGGGTGCTGAGAGCAAAGCATGTGAAAATTGCAGAATGTGGGAGTGAAAGGAGAGGACATAAGATACGCAAGAGAACCGACTAGATTATTAATACAGGAAGTAACCTGCTGCAGGTGGGCTCCGTTCTCCCGGCTTCTACAGATGCTTCTAGGATCCAGCTCCGGCACAGGCTTACCACGGGCTCCCGGCTTCCTTTGGAAACGGCTCTGCTCCAGGATGGCATGCTGCAGGGCATGAAGGTATGTTTTGTGCTCATGAATGGCATGCAGGTGGACAAAAAAGACTGATCAAGTCCCTCCCCCAGCCCGTGTCTGGCTGCGTCATCTCGTCTGGGGAAATCTGGCAGGAACCGCAGCCCTGGTGCTGGTCCTGACTGGGAACGCAGCTGCAGGGACACGGCTGTGTCCGGATGTCCCTGCCCACCAGCTCACCGGTGGACAAGATTTGGGGAACTTTGAAGCTGTTTTGAGGGGCAATTTTGCTGGTTCAGAGCGGGCAAATGGAGAATTTGAGAGGCTTTCTGGGCTGTCCCTCTTCTAACCCCCCACCGCAAATCTCCCCCCTCTATTGGTATTCCCTGCCCCACCCCTAGTGGTCCCGCCTGTGCCCACAAAACTCTCCACGGAGGTGGCGGGACCCCACTGTGTGCCGTTCGGGCTTTATGGGAAGGAAGCCCACACTTCCCTAACCACATGAAACTCTGGCTTTACTGTGACACCACAGAAGTTCATGCAACCCAGGAGACCCTTTGTGATGCTATGGAACGTGACAGAATCCTGGCTCTACTGCCGCCCCACAGAAGCTCCGGGAGCCTTGGACACCGTGGGGATGCTAGGGGCGCTGACGCCACCCTGGGGACCTCTGTGACGCTATGAACCTGGTGCACCCGAGGGGCCGTAGTGACACTGTTGGGCCTTTTGGAAGCCACGAGACCCTGGTGGGACCCCACGACATGATTAAACCCGGCAGTAACCTGCTACAGGTGGGCTCCGTTCTCCCGGCTTCCACAGATGCTTCTAGGATCCAGCTCCGGCACAGGCTTACCACAGGCTCCCGGCTTCCTTTGGAAACGGCTCTGCTCCAGGATGGCATGTTGCAGGGGATGAAGGTACGTTTTGTGCTCATGAATGGCATGCAGGTAGACAAGAAAGCCTGATCAACTCCGTCCCCCAGCCGGTGTCCGGCTGTGTCATCTGGTCGGGGGAACACTGGCAGCAGCAGCAGCCGCAGGCCTGGTCCTGCTCCTGGCTGGGCACGCAGCTGATGGGAGATGGCTGTGTCTGGATGTCCCTGCCCGCCAGCTCACCGGTGGACAAGATTTGGGGAACTTTGAAGCTAATTTGAGGGGCAATTTGGCTGGTTCAGAGCGGGCAAATGGAGAGTTTGAGAGGCTTTCTGGGCTGTCCCTCTTTTGCCCCCCCACCGCAATTCTTCCCCCTCTATTGGTATTCCCTGCCCCACCCCTAGTGGTCCCGCCTGTGCCCACAAAACCCTCCGCGGAGGTGGCAGGACCCCACTGTGTGCCATTCGGGCTTTATGGGAAGGAAGCCCACCCTTCCCAAACCACATGGAACTCTGGCTTTACTGTAACACCACAGAAGTTCATGCAACCCAGGAGACCCTACGTGATGCTATGGAACGTGACAGAATCCTGGCTCCACTGCCGCCCCACAGAAGCTCCGGGAGCCTTGGACACCGTGGGGACGCTAGGGGCGCTGACGCCACCCTGGGGACCTCTGTGACGCTACGAGCCTGCTACAACCCAGGGGCCGTAGTGACACTGTTGGGCCTTTTGGAAGCCACGAGACCCTGGTGGGAACCCAGGAGATGATTAATCCTGGCAGTAACCTGCTGCAGGTGGGCTCCGTTCTCCCGGCTTCCACAGATGCTTCTAGGATCCAGCTCCGGCACAGGCTTACCACGGGCTCCCGGCTTCCTTTGGAAACGGCTCTGCTCCAGGATGGCATGCTGCAGGGGATGAAGGCATGTTTTGTATCCATCAAGGCATGGAAGTGGACAAGAAAGCCTGATCAAGTCCCTCCCCCAGCCCGTGTCCGGCTGTGTCATCTCGTCGGGGGAACACTGGCAGCAGCAGCAGCCGCAGGCCTGGTCCTGGTCCTGGCTGGGCACGCAGCTGATGGGAGACGGCTGTGTCTGGATGTCCCTGCCCACCAGCTCACCGGCGGAAAAGATTTGGGGAACTTTGAAGCTGTTTTGAGGGGCAATTTGGCTGGTTCAGAGAGGGCAAATGGAGAATTTGAGAGGCTTTCTGGGCTGTCCCTCTTCTACCCCCCCACCGCAATTCTCCCCCCTCTATTGGTATTCCCTGCCCCACCCCTAGTGGTCCCGCCTGTGCCCACAAAACTCTCCACGGAGGTGGCGGGACCCCACTGTGTGCCGTTCGGGCTTTATGGGAAGGAAGCCCACACTTCCCTAACCACATGAAACTCTGCCTTTACTGTGACACCACAGAAGTTCATGCAACCCAGGAGACCCTTTGTGATGCTATGGAACCTGACAGAATCCTGGCTCCACTGCCAACACACAGAAGCTCAGGAAGCCCGTGGGGACACTAGGGAAGCTGACGCAGTCCTGTGGACCACAGTGACCCTATGAACCTGGTGCAGCCGAGGGGCCCTAGTGACACTGTTGGGCCTTTTGGAAGCCACGAGACCCTGGTGGGAACCCACGACATGATTGATCCTGGCAGTAACCTGCTGCAGGTGGGCTCCTTTCTCCCGGCTTCCACAGATGCTTCTAGGATCCTGCTCTGGTACAGGATAACCACGGGCTCCCGGCTTCCTTTGGAAACGGCTCTGCTCCAGGATGGCATGCTGCAGGGGATGAAGGTACGTTTTGTGCTCATGAATGGCATGCAGGTAGACAAGAAAGCCTGATCAAGTCCCTCCCCCAGCCCGTGTCCGGCTCTGCCATCGGCGGAGGGGGGACTCTGGCAGCAGCGGCAGCCACGGCCCTGGTGCTGGTCCTGGCTGGGCACGCAGCTGCCGGGACACGGCTGTGTCCTGATGTCCCTGCCCTGCGGCACACCGGTGGACATGATTTGGGGAATTTTGAAGCTGTTTTAAGAAGCAATTTAGCAGGTACAGAGCAGGCAAATGGAGAATTTGAGAGGCTTTCTGGGCTGGCCCTCTTTTGCCCCCCCACCGCAATTCTCCCCCCTCTATTGGTATTCCCTGCCCCACCCCTAGTGGTCCCGCCTGTGCTCACAAAACCCCCCGCGGAGGTGGAGGGACCCCACTGTGTGCCGTTCGGGCTTTATGGGAAGGAAGGCCACCCCTCCCAAACCCCATGCAACTCTGGCTTTACTGTAACACCACAGAAGTTCATGCAACCCAGGAGACCCTACGTGATGCTATGGAACCTGACAGAATCCTGGCTCCACTGGTGCCCCGCAGAAGCTCAGGGAGCCCTGGACACCGTGGGGACGCTAGGGGCGCTGACGCCACCCTGGGGACCTCTGTGACGCTACGAACCTGCTACAACCCAGGGGCCGTAGTGACACTGTTGGGCCTTTTGGAAGCCACGAGACCCTGGTGGGAACCCACGACATGATTAATCCTGGCAGTAACCTGCTGCAGGTGGGCTCCGTTCTCCCGGCTTCCGCAGATGCTTCTAGGATCCAGCTCTGGCACAGGCTTACCACGGCCTCCCGGCTTCCTTTGCAAACGGCTCTGCTCCAGGATGGCATGCTGCAGGGGATGAAGGTACGTTTTGTGCTCGAGAATGGCATGCAGGTGGACAAGAAAGCCTGATCAAGTTCCTCCCCCAGCCCGTGTCCGGCTGTGTCATCTCGTCGGGGAACTCTGGCAGCAGCCGCAGGCCTGGTCCTGGTCCTGGCTGGGCACGCAGCTGCTGGGACACGGCTGTGTCCCGGTGTCCCTGCCCGCAAGCTCACCGGTGGACAAGATTTAGGGGAACTTTGAAGCTGTTTGAAGGGGCAATTTGGCTGGTTCAGAGAGGGCAAATGGAGAATTTGAGAGGCTTTCTGGGCTGGCCCTCTTTTGCCCCCCCACCGCAATTCTCCCCCCTCTATTGGTATTCCCTGCCCCACCCCTAGTGGTCCCGCCTGTGCCCACAAATCTCTCCACGGAGGTGGCGGGACCCCACTGTGTGCCGTTCGGGCTTTATGGGAAGGAAGCTCACCCTTCCGAAACCACATGAAACTCTGGCTTTACTGTGACACCACAGAAGTACATGCAACCCAGGAGACCCTTTGTGATGCTATGGAACCTGACAGAATCCTGGCTCCACTGCCAACACACAGAAGCTTAGGAAGCCCGTGGGGACACTAGGGAACCTGACGCAGTCCTGAGGACCACAGTGACCCTATGAACCTGGTGCAACCGAGGGGCCCTAGTGACACTGTTGGGCCATTTGGAAGCCACGAGACCCTGGTGGGAACCCACAACATGATTGATCCTGGCAGTAACCTGCTGCAGGTGGGCTCCTTTCTCCTGGCTTCCACAGATGCTTCTAGGATCCAGCTCTGGCACAGGCTTACCACGGGCTCCCGGCTTCCTTTGGAAATGGCTCTGCTCCAGGATGGCATGCTGCAGGGGATGAAGGCACGTTTTGTGCTCGTGAATGGCATGCAGGTGGACAAGAAAGCCTGATCAAGTTCCTCCCCCAGCCCGTGTGCGGCTGTGTCATCTCGTCGGGGGATCACTGGCAGCAGCAGAAGCCGCAGGCCTGGTCCTGCTCCTGGCTGGGCACGCAGCTGATGGGAGACGGCTGTGTCCGGATGTCCCTGCCCACCAGCTCACCGGTGGACAAGATTTTGGGGAACTTTGAAGCTGTTTTGAGGGGCAATTTGGCAGGTACAGAGCAGGCAAATGGAGAATTTGAGAGGCTTTCTGGGCTGTCCCTCTTTTGCCCCCCCACCGCAATTCTCCCCCCTCTATTGGTATTCCCTGCCCCACCCCTAGTGGTCCCGCCTGTGCCCAGAATACCCCCCGCGGAGGTGGAGGGACCCCACTGTGTGCCGTTCGGGCTTTATGGGAAGGAAGCCCACCCTTCCCAAACCCCATGCAACTCTGGCTTTACTGTGACACCACAGAAGTTCATGCAGCCCAGGAGACCCTTTGTGATGCTATGGAACCTGACAGAATCCTGGCTCCACTGGTGCCCCGCAGAAGCTCAGGGAGCCCTGGACACCGTGGGGATGCTAGGGGCGCTGACGCCACCCTGGGGACCTCTGTGATGCTATGAACCTAGTGCAACCGAGGGGCCGTAGTGACACTGTTGGGCCTTTTGGAAGCCACGAGACCCTGGTGGGAACCCAGGAGATGATTAAACCCGGCAGTAACCTGCTACAGGTGGGCTCCTTTCTCCCGGCTTCCACAGATGCTTCTAGGATCCAGCTCCGGCACAGGCTTACCACGGGCTCCCGGCTTCCTTTGGAAATGGCTCTGCTCCAGGATGGCATGCTGCAGGGGACGAAGGCATGTTTTGTATCCATCAATGGCATGGAAGTGGTCAAGAAAGCCTGATCAAGTCCCTCCCCCAGCCCGTGTCCGGCTGTGTCATCTCGTCGGGGGAACACTGGCAGCAGCAGCAGCCGCAGGCCTGGTCCTGGTCCTGGCTGGGCACGCAGCTGATGGGAGACGGCTGTGTCTGGATGTCCCTGCCCGCCAGCTCACCGGTGGACAAGATTTGGGGAACTTTGAAGCTGTTTTGAGGGGCAATTTGGCTGGTTCAGAGCGGGCAAATGGAGAATTTGAGAGGCTTTCTGGGCTGTCCCTCTTCTAACCCCCCACCGCAAATCTCCCCCCTCTATTGGTATTCCCTGCCCCACCCCTAGTGGTCCCGCCTGTGCCCACAAAACTCTCCACGGAGGTGGCGGGACCCCACTGTGTGCCGTTCGGGCTTTATGGGAAGGAAGCCCACACTTCCCTAACCACATGAAACTCTGGCTTTACTGTGACACCACAGAAGTTCATGCAACCCAGGAGACCCTTTGTGATGCTAAGGAACCTGACAGAATCCTGGCTCCACTGCCAACACACAGAAGCTCAGGAAGCCCGTGGGGACACTAGGGAAGCTGACGCAGTCCTGTGGACCACAGTGACCCCATGAACCTGGTGCAGCCGAGGGGCCCTAGTGACACTGTTGGGCCTTTTGGAAGCCACGACACCCTGGTGGGAACCCACAACATGATTAATCCTGGCAGTAACCTGCTGCAGGTGGGCTCCGTTCTCCCGGCTTCCACAGATGCTTCTAGGATCCTGCTCTGGTACAGGATAACCACGGGCTCCTGGCTTCCTTTGGAAACGGCTCTGCTCCAGGATGGCATGCTGCAGGAGATGAAGGTACGTTTTGTGCTCATGAATGGCATGCAGGTAGACAAGAAAGCCTGATCAAGTCCCTCCCCCAGCCCGTGTCCGGCTCTGCCATCGGCGGAGGGGGGACTCTGGCAGCAGCGGCAGCCACAGCCCTGGTGCTGGTCCTGGCTGGGCACGCAGCTGCCGGGACACGGCTGTGTCCTGATGTCCCTGCCCTGCGGCACACCGGTGGACATGATTTGGGGAATTTTGAAGCTGTTTTAAGAAGCAATTTAGCAGGTACAGAGCAGGCAAATGGAGAATTTGAGAGGCTTTCTGGGCTGGCCCTCTTTTGCCCCCCCACCGCAATTCTCCCCCCTCTATTGGTATTCCCTGCCCCACCCCTAGTGGTCCCACCTGTGCTCACAAAACCCCCCGCGGAGGTGGCAGGACCCCACTGTGTGCCGTTCGGGCTTTATGGGAAGGAAGGCCACCCCTCCCAAACCCCATGCAACTCTGGCTTTACTGTAACACCACAGAAGTTCATGCAACCCAGGAGACCCTACGTGATGCTATGGAACCTGACAGAATCCTGGCTCCACTGGTGCCCCACAGAAACTCAGGGAGCCCTAGACACTGTGGGGACGCTAGGGGCGCTGACACCACCCTGAGGACCTCCGTGACACTACGAGCCTTCTGCAACCGAGGGGCTGTAGTGACACTGTTGGGCCTTTTGGAAGCCACGAGACCCTGGTGGGAACCCAGGAGATGATTAATCCTGGCAGTAACCTGCTGCAGGTGGGCTCCTTTCTCCTGGCTTCCACAGATGCTTCTAGGATCCTGCTCTGGTACAGGATTACCACGGGCTCCCGGCTTCCTTTGGAAACGGCTCTGCTCCAGGATGGCATGCTGCAGGGGATGAAGGCACGTTTTGTGCTCGTGAATGGCATCCAGGTGGACAAGAAAACCTGATCAATTCCCTCCCCCAGCCCGTGTGCGGCTGTGCCATCGGGCGAGAGGACTTTGGCAGCAGCCACCTCCCTGCTTCTGGTCCTGGCCAGGCACGCAGCTGCCGGGAGACGGCTGTGTCTGGATGTCCCTGCCCGCCAGCTCACCGGTGGACAAGATTTGGGGAACTTTGAAGCTGTTTTGAGGGGCAATTTTGCTAGTTCAGAGCGGGCAAATGGAGAGTTTGAGAGGCTTTCTGGGCTGTCCCTCTTTTGCCCCCACACCGCAATTCTCCCCCCTCTATTGGTATTCCCTGCCCCACCCCTAGTGGTCCCGCCTGTGCCCAGAATAACCCCCACGGAGGTGGAGGGACCCCACTGTGTGCCGTTCGGGCTTTATGGGAAGGAAGCCCACCCTTCCCAAACCACATGCAACTCTGGCTTTACTGTGACGCCACAGAAGTTCATGCAACCCAGGAGACCCTTTTTGATGCTATGGAACATGACAGAATCCTGGCTCCACTGGTGCCCCGCAGAAGCTCAGGGAGCCCTGGACACCGTGGGGACGCTAGGGGCGCTGACGCCACCCTGGGGACCTCTGTGACGCTACGAGCCTGCTACAACCCAGGGGCCGTAGTGACACTGTTGGGCCTTTTGGAAGCCACGAGACCCTGGTGGGAACCCAGGAGATGATTAAACCCGGCAGTAACCTGCTACATATGGGCTCCGTTCTCCCGGCTTCCACAGATGCTTCTAGGATCCAGCTCCGGCACAGGCTTACCACAGGCTCCCGGCTTCCTTTGGAAACGGCTCTGCTCCAGGATGGCATGCTGCAGGGGATGAAGGCATGTTTTGTATCCATGAATGGCATGGAAGTGGACAAGAAAGCCTGATCAATACCCTCCCCCAGCCCGTGTCCGGCTGTGCCATCGGGCAAGAGGACTTTGGCAGCAGCCACATCCCTGCTTCTGGTCCTGGCTGGGCACGCAGCTGATGGGAGACGGCTGTGTCTGTATGTCCCTGCCCGCCAGCTCACCGGTGGACAAGATTTGGGGAACTTTGAAGCTGTTTGAAGGGGCAATTTTGCTGGTTCAGAGCGGGCAAATGGAGAATTTGAGAGGCTTTCTGGGCTGGCCCTCTTTTGCCCCCCCACCGCAATTCTCCCCCCTCTATTGGTATTCCCTGCCCCACCCCTAGTGGTCCCGCCTGTGCCCACAAAACCCTCCGCGGAGGTGGCGGGACCCCACTGTGTGCCGTTCGGGCTTTATGGGAAGGAAGCCCACCCTTCCCAAACCCCATGCAACTCTGGCTTTACTGTGACACCACAGAAGTTCATGCAACCCAGGAGACCCTTTGTGATGCTATGGAACCTGACAGAATCCTGGCTCCACTGGTGCCCCGCAGAAGCTCAGGGAGCCCTGGACACCGTGGGGACGCTAGGGGCGCTGACGCCACCCTGGGGACCTCTGTGACGCTATGAACCTGGAGCAACCGAGGGGCCGTAGTGACACTGTTGGGCCTTTTGGAAGCCACGAGACCCTGGTGGGAACCCAGGAGATGATTAATCCTGGCAGTAACCTGCTGCAGGTGGGCTCCGTTCTCCCGGCTTCCGCAGATGCTTCTAGGATCCAGCTCCGGCACAGGCTTACCACGGGCTCCCGGCTTCCTTTGGAAACGGCTCTGCTCCAGGATGGCATGCTGCAGGGCATGAAGGTACGTTTTGTGCTCGAGAATGGCATGCAGGTGGACAAGAAAGCCTGATCAAGTTCCTCCCCCAGCCCGTGTCCGGCTGTGTCATCTCGTCGGGGAACTCTGGCAGCAGCCGCAGGCCTGGTCCTGGTCCTGGCTGGGCACGCAGCTGCTGGGACACGGCTGTGTCCCGATGTCCCTGCCCGCAAGCTCACCGGTGGACAAGATTTTGGGGAACTTTGAAGCTGTTTGAAGGGGCAATTTGGCTGGTTCAGAGAGGGCAAATGGAGAATTTGAGAGGCTTTCTGGGCTGGCCCTCTTTTGCCCCCCCACCGCAATTCTCCCCCCTCTATTGGTATTCCCTGCCCCACCCCTAGTGGTCCCGCCTGTGCCCACAAATCTCTCCACGGAGGTGGCGGGACCCCACTGTGTGCCGTTCGGGCTTTATGGGAAGGAAGCTCACCCTTCCCAAACCACATGAAACTCTGGCTTTACTGTGACACCACAGAAGTTCATGCAACCCAGGAGACCCTTTGTGATGCTATGGAACCTGACAGAATCCTGGCTCCACTGCCACCACACAGAAGCTTAGGAAGCCCGTGGGGACACTAGGGAACCTGACGCAGTCCTGAGGACCACAGTGACCCTATGAACCTGGTGCAACCGAGGGGCCATAGTGATACTGTTGGGCCATTTGGAAGCCACGAGACCCTGGTGGGAACCCACAACATGATTAATCCTGGCAGTAACCTGCTGCAGGTGGGCTCCTTTCTCCCGGCTTCCACAGATGCTTCTAGGATCCAGCTCCGGCACAGGCTTACCACGGGCTCCCGGCTTCCTTTGGAAACGGCTCTGCTCCAGGATGGCATGCTGCAGGGGATGAAGGCACGTTTTGTGCTCGTGAATGGCATGCAGGTGGACAAGAAAGCCTGATCAAGTTCCTCCCCCAGCCCGTGTCCGGCTGTGTCATCCCGTCAGGGGATCACTGGCAGCAGCAGAAGCCGCAGGCCTGGTCCTGGTCCTGGCTGGGCACGCAGCTGCTGGGACACGGCTGTGTCCGGATGTCCCTGCCCGCCAGCTCACCGGTGGACAAGATTTTGGGGAACTTTGAAGCTGTTTGAAGGGGCAATTTGGCTGGTTCAGAGCGGGCAAATAGAGAATTTGAGAGGCTTTCTGGGCTGTCCCTCTTTTGCCCCCCCACCGCAATTCTCCCCCCCTCTATTGGTACACCCTGCCCCACCCCTAGTGGTCCCGCCTGTGCCCACAAAACCCTCCGCGGAGGTGGCGGGACCCCACTGTGTGCCGTTCGGGCTTTATGGGAAGGAAGCCCACCCTTCCCAAACCCCATGCAACTCTGGCTTTACTGTGACGCCACAGAAGTTCATGCAACCCAGGAGACCCTTTGTGATGCTATGGAACCTGACAGAATCCTGGCTCCACTGGTGCCCCACAGAAGCTCAGGGAGCCCTGGACACCGTGGGGACGCTAGGGGCGCTGACACCACCCTGGGGACCTCCGTGACGCTATGAACCTGGTGCAACCGAGGGGCCGTAGTGACACTGTTGGGCCTTTTGGAAGCCACGAGACCCTGGTGGGAACCCAGGAGATGATTAATCCTGGCAGTAACCTGCTACATATGGGCTCCGTTCTCCCGGCTTCCGCAGATGCTTCTAGGATCCAGCTCCGGCACAGGCTTACCACGGGCTCCCGGCTTCCTTTGGAAACGGCTCTGCTCCAGGATGGCATGCTGCAGGGGATGAAGGTACGTTTTGTGCTCATGAATGGCATGCAGGTGGACAAGAAAGCCTGATCAATTCCCTCCCCCAGCCCGTGTCCAGCTGTGCCATCGGGCGAGAGGACTTTGGCAGCAGCCACATCCCTGCTTCTGGTCCTGGCTGGGCACGCAGCTGATGGGAGACGGCTGTGTCCGGATGTCCCTGCCCGCCAGCTCACCGGTGGACAAGATTTTGGGGAACTTTGAAGCTGTTTTGAGGGGCAATTTGGCTGGTTCAGAGCAGGCAAACGGAGAATTTGAGAGGCTTTCTGGGCTGTCCCTCTTCTACCCCCCCACCGCAAATCTCCCCCCTCTATTGGTATTCCCTGCCCCACCCCTAGTGGTCCCGCCTGTGCCCACAAAACCCCCCGCGGAGGTGGCGGGACCCCACTGTGTGCCGTTCGGGCTTCATGGGAAGGAAGCCCACCCTTCCCAAACCCCATGCAACTCTGGCTTTACTGTGACACCACAGAAGTTCATGCAACCCAGGAGACCCTTTGTGATGCTATGGAACCTGACAGAATCCTGGCTCCACTGCCGCCCCACAGAAGCTCTGGGAGCCCTGGACACCGTGGGGATGCTAGGGATGCTGACACCACCCTGGGGACCTCTGTGACGCTATGAACCTGGTGCACCCGAGGGGCCGTAGTGACACTGTTGGGCCTTTTGGAAGCCACGAGACCCTGGTGGGAACCCACGACATGATTAATCCTGGCAGTAACCTGCTGCAGGTGGGCTCCGTTCTCTCGGCTTCCACAGATGCTTCTAGGATCCAGCTCTGGCACAGGCTTACCACGAGCTCCCAGCTTCCTTTGGAAACGGCTCTGCTCCAGGATGGCATGCTGCAGGGGATGAAGGTACGTTTTGTGCTCATGAATGGCATGCTGTGGTGGCCCAGGGACTTACATTGTGCTGGGGTGGCCGGAGGGTGTCCCCCCTGAGGTGGCCTGCCGCTTGGGATGGCCAGTCCCGGTTTGGATTCCTCGGGTGTCTTTCCGCCTGGTCACTCCTCCAAAGCTTTCCCATTGGTTCCTGCTCCCTAATCCCACCTTTCCCCTGACCTGAGTCAGGCATGTTCACTCGGATTTGCCTCTACAGCCTTCGACAGGAAGCATGCAATAAAATGCTCTTGCCGGAATGGCAGGCAGATTGCCTTCCTGCCTCCTTATCACTGACTAAATACTTATTTTAATAAGTATTAAATGTCGCCTGAAAGTGAGATGGCCTCGAGCCGTCCCTGGAGATCGTCTCCAGCACAGCTTCGTCGCTGGAATTAAAGTCGCCTTTTGGAGCGGCAATTACCCCAAAGAAACCTCTGAGTTTTATCAGAGGCTCGGCGGGGAAGACCAACAACCTTCTACGGAAAGAGAAGGCTGGTCTGAGTCAGTGGACCACCCTCGAGACTTTTATTTGACCCCAAAGGTAATACGGGTCACCTTTGTATCCTTTTCTTTTAAATTTCTTTTACCTCGAGGTTGGGAAGAGAAGGGAGATGGGAACAGAATTTTCTCATGTCCTGCGGGAAGCTTTTTTCCCAGTTTTGAGAGCCCTTGTTCGTGAGAATTTTCGTTATACTAGGGAGGGTTTAAAACATTTTATTCAATGGTTATTCAAGCAATGGCTAATCGAATATTTAAAATGCTTTGTAAGATGGTTGTTTATGTCCGGAAGAGGGTATCTGCTTGATAAGTTAGCAAAAGCCATTGATAATTTTGTAAAACGGTTTAAAAATGTTAATCCCAGCGTAAAAAGCCCTCTGCCGCTTTCCTCCCCTTGTGTTCCTACTCCCTCTGTCCTAATTCAAAGGAAACCCGGAGATGGAACCTGCCGAAGTGCCCAGGGTTGCTACCGTCTCCCTGCCGCCTCCTGGTCTCCTTTGTCCCCTGCCAGGGGTAGTGAAGGCCAAACTACCTCCAGCTCTATCCCAACCCCCTTTCCCGTATCCCCTTTCCCCGTTCTTGCTGCTCCAGATTTGTTCCAAGATCGCGATGGCAGCATGGCCCAAACCGCAATCCAAGGTGCAATTTTTAATTTCAATTTTGCCGGCTCCGCTTCCCTCGTCCAAGATGGCGGACACCATGTGGCGGCCGCGGCCACAGTGGCGGGCTTGCTGCCCGCGCGCACTGCCCCTCCTGTTCCTGCTCCCGCTCCCGTTACCGCGCGCGGTCCCCGCTCCGTCCCGGGCCCCTCCCTCGCGTCAATTCGCGTCGCGTCTGGTCCCTGTCCCTCCATCGGGAGTCCCCTGCGAGCCGCGGACACTGCCTCTCCCTCCTGTATCCCAGACTTTCCCCAGAAGCCTCGCAGGAGCTTTAACATAAGCCCCGAGGACTTGCAGCCGCAGAAAAAAGCGGAATGTAAAGACTCCCTAAGAGGCTTGAAACAGCCTGACGATACTAGAAACAGGGGGTATCTAGTATCTTTAGAACACAGACTGAAAAAGCAGCAGCCCCAACGGGCTGCCCGCCCCACCGCTTCCGAGAGCCCTGACAAAGCGTTTCTCCCCCGTCGCCGATGCGGTTGTGCCCGCTGGCGACCCCCCGCCAGTTTGTGCCTGGCTCTTCGCCGAGGCGAGGGCTCGCCCAGGCCAGCCATGCAGCCGGCCCGAGACCAGGCCCCGTGCTCGGTGCGCCTCGCCCTGGCCAGCCACGTGGTGCGAAAGTTAAAGGGACAGTACTCTCTTGTTTTTAACATCATGGACTTGGCTCCCCCTGGTATGGCAGCGAGCTGGACCCAGCTCCTAGAGAGACGCTCTGTCCCAAATGTGCCGGCCAACCCCGGCCGCTTCCCCGCGGCTGCGGCACTGCGGGGCCACGCCCGGCCTCTGCCGGCTCCGCCACGGCTTCGTAAATGCCCTGAGGCTACCGAGCTGCTGCCGCCGCCCTGCTCCGGCTGCGAGAACCCCACCCAAGTGCTGCCTTTCACCTCGGCCCCGGCCCTGCCCACATCCCCTGCTCCTGTGCTGCAAGAACAGCAGAAAAAGAGGGGGGGTTGCAGGAGCCAGGCTGTAGGACTCGAACTATCCCCAGAAAGCTGCGAAAGCATTGTAAGGGAAGCAGTAAACCTGAGCAGCTGGCAGGCACGGCCAGAAGATGCAAAACAGCAGCCAAAGGAGCAAAACAGTGACTTTTCAGATTCTGTTACTGAGTTTAAGGACCAAAAGACTGAAGTGAAAAAGCCAAAAGCCACAGATGACACCTGGAAGCTGCCAGAGAAGAACTGCACCAGCCCAGCAAACATCGTTGCTGCAGACATAACACCAACCAAGAAGAACAAAGTGCAGTCAAAAGATGAAACATCTATCGCCTGGAAGCGAAGACGACGCAAGCCAGCATTGATGACTGCAACAGAAACAGACACACGCAGTCCCGAGAGCCAGAACTACAAACGAGACTGCGAAAGGCTAAAAGCAACTGCCAGAGCCTGTGCCCACACTCATCATCATGATGCCCAGTACCCAACACCTAAACTGTCCTCTGAATGCTCCTGGTACAACCTGCAGGTGTGCTTGAACTCTGCCACAGCCCAGAAAAAACTGTGCTGCTTCAACCTCACCTCTGCCTATGAGATCATCCAGCATGCAGAAAGAAAATCATCTGAAAGATTTGAGGACTTGTTGGGACACTGGGTTGGGGGTGTTTCTGATTATATATATTTGGGTTGTTGAGACATTGAGCTTTGGGTGATTCTGATAATTGTTGTTCTGTACATGTTAAGTTTTTGGGATGCTGGGTTTTGGGATCCCTGGGGGAGGCCTCTTAGTCTAATACAAAAAAGGAGCAGTTGTGGTGGCCCGGGAACTTACATTCTGCGGGGGTGGCCAGAGGGTTTCCCCCCCAAGGTGGACTGCTCCTTGGGATGGCCAGTCCCAGTTTGGATTCCGCGGGTGTCTTTCCGCCTGGTCACTCCTCCAAAGCTTTCCCATTGGTTCCTGCTCCCTGATCCCACCTTTCCCCTGACCTGAGTCAGGCATGTTCCCTCGGATTTGCCTCTACAGCCTTCGACAGGAAGCATGCAATAAAATGCTCTTGCCGGAATGGCAGGCAGATTGCCTTCCTGCCTCCTTATCTCGGACTAAATACTTATTTTAAAAAGTATTAGCATGCAGGTGGACAAGAAAGCCTGATCAAGTTCCTCCCCCAGCCCGTGTCTGGCTGTGTCATCCCGTCAGGGAAACACTGGCAGGAACCGCAGCCCTGGTGCTGGTCCTGGCTGGGCACGCAGCTGCTGGGACACGGCTGTGTCCAGATGTCCCTGCCCGCCAGCTCACCGGTGGACAAGATTTGGGGAACTTTGAAGCTGTTTGAAGGGGCAATTTGGCTGGTTCAGAGCAGGCAAATGGAGAATTTGAGAGGCTTTCTGGGCTGGCCCTCTTTTGCCCCCCCCACCGCAATTCTCCCCCCTCTATTGGTATTCCCTGCCCCACCCCTAGTGGTCCCACCTGTGCTCACAAAACCCCCCGCGGAGGTGGCGGGACCCCACTGTGTGCCGTACGGGCTTCATGGGAAGGAAGCCCACCCTTCCCTAACCACATGAAACTCTGGCTTTACTGTGACACCACAGAAGTTCATGCAACCCAGGAGACCCTTTGTGATGCTGTGGAACCTGACAGAATCCTGGCTCCACTGCCAACACACAGAAGCTCAGGGAGCCCTGGACACCGTGGGGATGCTAGGGGTGCTGACGCCACCCTGGGGACCTCTGTGACGCTATGAACCTGGTGCACCCGAGGGGCCGTAGTGACACTGTTGGGCCTTTTGGAAGCCACGAGACCCTGGTGGGAACCCAGGAGATGATTAATCCTGGCAGCAACCTGCTGCAGGTGGGCTCCGTTCTCCCAGCTTCCACAGATGCTTCTAGGATCCAGCTCCGGCACAGGCTTACCACGGGCTCCCGGCTTCCTTTGGAAACGGCTCTGCTCCAGGATGGCATGTTGCAGGGGATGAAGGTACGTTTTGTGCTCATGAATGGCATGCAGGTAGACAAGAAAGCCTGATCAACTCCATCCCCCAGCCGGTGTCCGGCTGTGTCATCTGGTCGGGGGAACTCTGGCAGAAACCGCAGCCCTGGTGCTGGTCCTGGCTGGGCACGCAGCTGCTTGGACATGGCTGTGTCCTGATTTCCCTGCCCGCCAGCTCACCGGTGGACAAGATTTGGGGAACTTTGAAGCTGTTTTTAGGGGCAATTTGGCCGGTTCAGAGCAGGCAAATGGAGAATTTGAGAGCCTCTTTGGGCTGTCCCTCTTTTGCCCCCCCAGCACAAATCTCCCCCCTCTATTCCCTGCCGCACTCCTGGTGGTCCCGCCTGTGCTCACAAAACCCCCTGCAGAGGTGGCGGGACCCCACTCTGTGCCGTTCGGGCTTTATGGGAAGGAAGCCCACCCTTCCCAAACCCCATGCAACTCTGGCTTTACTGTGACGCCACAGAAGTTCATGCAACCCAGGAGACCCTTTGTGATGCTGTGGAACCTGACAGAATCCTGGCTCCACTGCCAACACACAGAAGCTCAGGGAGCCCTGGACACCGTGGGGACGCTAGGGGCGCTGACGCCACCCTGGGGACCTCTGTGACGCTATGAACCTGGTGCAACCGAGGGGCCGTAGTGACACTGTTGGGCCTTTTGGAAGCCACGAGACCCTGGTGGGAACCCACAACATGATTAATCCTGGCAGTAACCTGCTGCAGGTGGGCTCCGTTCTCCCGGCTTCCGCAGATGCTTCTAGGATCCAGCTCCGGCACAGGCTTACCACAGGCTCCCAGCTTCCTTTGGAAACGGCTCTGCTCCAGGATGGCATGCTGCAGGAGATGAAGGTGCGTTTTGTGCTCATGAATGGCATGCAGGTGGACAAGAAAGCCTGATCAAGTCCCTCCCCCAGCCCATGTCCGGCTGTGTCATCTGGTCTGGGGGACTCTGGCAGCAGTAGCTGCCGCAGGCCTGGTCCTGGTCCTGGCTGGGCATGCAGCTGATGGGACTCGGCTGTTTCCCGATGTCCCTGCCCACCAGCTCACCGGTGGACAAGATTTGGGGAACTTTGAAGCTGTTTGAAGGGGCAATTTGGCTGGTTCAGAGAGGGCAAATGGAGAAATTAGGAGGTTTTCTGGGCTGTCCCTCTTTTGCCCCCCCCACCGCAATTCTCCCCCCTCTATTGGTATTCCCTGCCCCACCCCTAGTGGTCCCGCCTGTGCCCACAAAACCCCCCGCAGAGGTGGCGGGACCCCACTGTGTGCCGTTTGGGCTTTATGGGAAGGAAGCCCACCCTTCCCAAACCCCATGCAACTCTGGCTTTACTGTGACACCAAAGAAGTCCATGCAACCCAGGAGACCCTTTGTGATGTGTGTAGGTTTCAAAGACAGGTGTCAGATAAGATAGGCCAGAGCCTCCACTGTAATGGAAAATGCAACCCCCTTCCCCTCTGAATTACTAGAAATTTGAAAATAAGCGCTTTCAGGCAAAGATATGAGGGATAGGAATAACACTTCTTTGCTAATAAATATATATGTATAACAACACAAACACAGAATGATAACTGTGGCAGTCACAGCAATCAGCAGCACAAACCCAGTGTGGCCTCTCTCGGCCTCAGGCACTTTTCCCCTGGGTACAGTTCCTCAGGTGCGGCTCCTGGTGAGCAAGATGGGTGCGATGGTTCCCCCACGGCTGCAGGGGGCGCTCTGGAGCGAGCTCGTGGAGCACCGGTAATGGCGGCCCGGGGTCCCTGGAGGGGTGGGTGAAATGCCTCACAAACCCCTGGGCGTCCGGCCGGATCCTCAAAAACAGCAGGCTGGAACAGCAGGGGCAAGCACAGATGCCGGGTGACAGGCGAGATGCACCAAACTCCGGCGCTGCAGCAGAAAGCCCGGCAGGTCACAACGTAGGAGCTACAGAGTAGCGAAAGCTCCAAGCAGCGGCAGGGACAGAGTGGCAGCGGCCCAGCTCCCAGCAGGACAGGGAGAAGAGTAGGCTTAGAAATCCTGGGGGTTCGCCCGTAGAAAAGCAAACAGCCGAAGATGCAGAAGCTTGCAGTGCTGACAAAGACGTCCACACCGAAGGCAGGCAGCTCCCAGACTGAACGCTGAGAACACCAGGCAGCCCTCCGGGTGTCCCAACCCCCCAGGTGACAACAGGGTGGCTAGTTGCACCTCACCCCTGTGGCTAGGTCTTTTGCTTAAGTACCCAGTAGCTTGTCCCCTGGCAATTAGTATGGGGAAAATTCTTTAAGAGAAAAAACAGGCTAAAATCCTAAACCCCAACATGATGCTACGGAACCTGACAGAATCCTGGCTCCACTGCCGCCCCACAGAAGCTCAGGGAGCCCTGGACACTGTGGGGATGCTAGGGACACTGATGCAACCCTGGGGACCTCTGTGTCACTACGAGCCTGCTGCAACCGAGGGGCCGTAGTGACACTGTTGGGCCTTTTGGAAGCCACGAGACCCTGGTGGGAACCCACGACATGATTAATCCTGGCAGTAACCTGCTGCAGGTGGGCTCCGTTCTCCCGGCTTCCACAGATGCTTCTAGGATCCAGCTCCGGCACAGGCTTACCACGAGCTCCCGGCTTCCTTTGGAAATGGCTCTGCTCCAGGATGGCATGCTGCAGGGGATGAAGGTATGTTTTGTGCTCATGAATGGCATGCAGGTGGACAAGAAAGCCTGATCAAGTCCCTCCCCCAGCCCATGTCCGGCTGTGTCATCGGGGCAGGGGGACTCTGGCAGCAGCCCTGGTCCTGGTCCTGGCTGGGCACGCAGCTGCTGGGACACGGCTGTGTCCGGATGTCCCTGCCCGCCAGCTCACCGGAGGACAAGATTTGGGGAACTTTGAAGCTGTTTGAAGGGGCAATTTGGCTGGTTCAGAGCAGGCAAATGGAGAATTTGAGAGGCTTTCTGGGCTGTCCCTCTTTTGCCCCCCCACCGCAATTCTCCCCCCTCTATTCCTTGCCGCACCCCTAGTAGTCCCGCCTGTGCCCACATAACACCCCGCGGAGGTGGCGGGACCCCACTGTGTGCCGTTCGGGCTTTATGGGAAGGAAGCCCACCCTTCCCGAACCACATGGAACTCTGGCTTTACTGTGACACCACAGAAGTTCATGCAACCCAGGAGACCCTTTGTGATGCTATGGAACCTGACAGAATCATGGTGACAGATGCCCAGCGATCCCTCGGTACCGTGGGGATGCTAGGGAATCTGATGGAACACTGGGCACCACTGTGATGCGATGGAAGCTGGTGGAACCTTGGGGCCATAGTGACACTCTGGGGCCTTTTGAAAGCAATGCAACCCTTTTGACAATCCATGGGATGATTAATTCTGGCAGGAACCTGCTCCAGGTGGGCTCCTCTCTCCCAGCATCCACAGGTACTGCTAGGTTCCCACTCCGGCACTGACTTCCATAGGCTCACAGCTTCCTTTAAGAATGGCTCTGCTCCAGGATGGCATGCTACACAGGATGCAGGGAGATTTTGTGCTCACTCATGGCATGCAGGTGGACAAGAAAGCCTGACCCAGCCCCCTTCAGCCAGTGTCCAGCTGTGTCATCGGGCTGGGAGAACTTTGGGAGCAGCCCCAGCCCCGCTCCTGGTCCTGCCTGGGCAAGCAGCTGCTGGGACATGGGTGTGTCCTGACGCCCCTGCCTGCCCCCTCACTGGTGAACAAGATTTGGGGAACTTTGAAGCTGAGTTTGGGGGAGTTTGGCCGGTTCAGAGCAGGCAAAGGGACAATTTGAGAGGCTTTCTGGGCTGTCCCTCTCTTGTCCCCCACCTCAAATCTCCCCCAGATCTCCTCCCTCTATTGCTGTAGCCTGCCCCAGGATTCTGTGGTGTTCCCCGCCCGCACCAGGCCCTCCTGGGCACCCCAAAACCCCAAACAGGGGTGGAGGGACCCCGATATGTGCGCTCCTGTATGTATGGGAAGGACCACCACCCTTCCCCAATTCCAGATCTGCTCCTGGGATGGCTGTGACTGTAGGAAAGGGCCACTCCCGAATGGGACATTTCTGACTCAGCTCTAGACAGATATATGAGGGGCAAACTGTCTGGCACTGGCCTTTGGGCCTCAAAACTGCCAAAGCCCTGCCTTGCAGGGAGCTGCGGGGTGGCACAGCCCTAGCTGTTTCCCAGAGAGGGCTCACTTCACATAGGGGCTCAGTCTCAGCTGGCAAGGAAAGCTGAAGTGCGTGGGGAATGAATCCCTGCCGGCCTTCTGCCCCAGGGTGTCATCCGGGAGCAGCCATGCTCCAGGCTGTGACTGTTACCTGCACACCTAAGGACCCAGAGCCGGTATTACACACCACGGCTGTGGCTGGGACAGAGACATGAGTGGCCACAGAAGTGGCCGTGGCACTGTCTGCATTCTGTCTCTGCATCTTCTCCCCCAGCAATGGAGGGGCAGCAACCACCAGCCACCCTCTCCTGAAGCCAACGGCCCGCTGGGCCACTGTGGGGGCTTGTGGAAGCCTGGTGGCTATTTTGAGACAGCAGGGCTGCACAGTACCTACAGTGCTTTGTGACCCCCGTGGATCCCAGGTGACCCTTTGTGATGCTGTGGAACTACACAGAACCCTGGCTCCACTGTGAGACCACAGAAGCTCAGACAGCCCAGGAGATGCTTTTTGATGCTGTGGAATTACAGGGAACCCTGGCTCCACTGTGACACCAGAGAAGGTCAGGGAACCCAGGAGACCCTTTGTGATACTGTGGAAACTGAAGGAACCCTGGCTCCACTGTGACACCACAGAAGGTCAGGGAAGCAAGAAGAACCTTTGCTATGCTATGGGAACTGAGGGAACCGTGGCTCCACTGTGACACCACAGAAGCTCTGGGAACCCAGGAGACCTTTTGTGATGCTATGGAACTACACCGATCTATGGCTCCACTGTGACACCCCAGAAGCTCTGGCAACATAGGAGGCGCTTTGTGACGCAAGAGAATCTGATGGCATGTGGGCTCCACTGTGACCCCACAGAAGCTCAGGGAACCCAGGACATCCCTTGTGATGCAAGGGAAGCTGATGGGATACTGGCTCCACTGTGACACCACAGAATGTCAGGGAAACCAAGAGACCCTTTGTGGTGCTGTGGAACCGGACTGAACCGTCTGTCCACTGTGACACCGCTGCAGCTCAGTGAACGCAGGAGACCCTTTGTGATGCTGTGGAAGTACACAGAGTCCTGGCTCGACTGTGACACCATAGAAGATCAGGGAACCCTGGAGACCCTTTGTGATTCTAGGGATTCTGACTGAACCCTGGCTCCACTGTGACACGAAGAAATTTATGGTTCTCAGGAGACCCTTTGTGACACTATGGAACCTAACAGAACCCTGGCTCCACTGCCACCCCACAGAAGCTCAGGGAGCCCTGGAGACTTTGGTGACGCTAGGGAAGCTGTCAAATCCGTGGCTCCACTGTGACACCACGGAACCTCAGGGAGCCCTGGACACCGTGGGGACGCTAGGGAAGCTGACACAACCCTGGGGACCACTGTGACGCTATGGACCCAGTGTAACCAAGGCTGCATAGTGACATTGTTGGGCCTTTTGGAAGCCACGAGACCCTGGTGGGAGCCCATGAGATGATTAATCCTGGCAGAAACCTGGTGGGCTCCGTTCTCCCGGCTTCCACAGATGCTTCTAGGATCCAGCTCCAGCATAAGCTTGCCATGGGCTCACGACTTCCTTTGGGAATGGCTGTGATCCAGGATGCCATACTGCAGGGGATGAAGGTATGTTTTGTGCTCATGAATGGCATGCAGGTGGACAAGAAAGCCTGACCCAGCTGTCCCTCAGCCCATGCCCAGCTGTGTCGTTGGGGCCGTACAGCTTTGGCAGCAGCCGCAGCCCTGGTGCTGGTCCTGGCTGGGCACGCAGCTGCTGGGACATGGCTGTGTCCTGATGTCCCCGCCTGCCACCTCACTGGTGGTGGATAGGATTTGGGGAACTTTGAAGCCATGTTCGGGGGGAATTTGGCCAATTCAGAGAGGTTAAATGGAGAATTTGAGAGGCTTTCTGGGCTGTCCCTCCATTGCCCCCCATAACAAATCTACCCCCCTCTATTGGTACTTCCTTCCCTGCCCCCACCGGTCCCACCTGTGCCACCAAAACCCCCCGCGATGGTGGAGGGACCCCACTATCGGCACTTGGGGCTTTGTGGGAAGGTCCACCACTCTTCCCCAACTACACGGAACTCTGGCTTTACTGTGCCACCACAGAAGCTCAGGGGACCCAGGAGACCCTTTGTGACGCTATGGAACCTGTCGCAACCGTGGCTGCACTGTGAAACCAGAGAATCTATGGGAACTCAGGAGACCCTCTGTGATGGTATGGAATCTGCTGGAACCCTGGCTGCACTGTGATACCAGAGAAGCTCAGAGAAATCAGGAGAGCTGTGGAGGGTCAGGGGATCGAACTAGTTCCTGCCACTCATGAGGAGACCACCCCTGACCCCTCCCCTGACTCCTCCTGGGAGGAGGAAAGTCACGCCTCAGAGGAGGGCACCCAGGTCTAGAGACCACTCCCCACAAATAGATACTTCTGAGGCAATGCCTCAAGTGGTTGGTCAAGAGTTCCTGCCATCAGGTTGTGGCACACTTAAAAATTTTTTGATTGGATGTCGCTGTATGTCCCTCTTATTGTACCTCCCTTGTCTCGCCCCCTCGCATTACCCCATTGGCTGTTTCCCACCAGTCCCGCCCATATTTTCACTGTATAAAAGTCTGTGCCCGGGTCCTGGCTATCCGGAGTCGTCCCTCCACCCCAGTGCTTTCGTACCCTTTGTTGCCTCTCTCCCTGCTTCTTAAATAAAGGAGCTTCCAGAGGACTCTCCTCCCGACAACTCTTCGCCTCAGTCTCCTTATTCCTCCCTTCCCCCTTGTGGTGGGTGACGCCAGGGGACACACGGCCGCTCAGAATGTCCGTCCCCCGGGTTGGACAGGAGCCCCCCAGCAGCATCCCATCGCCTGCTAGAGAGCCTTTGTGACACTTTGGCACCTGTTGGAACCCTGGCTCCACTGCGACACCACAGAAGCCAAGAGAAGCCAGGGGAAGATTTGTGATGCTATGGAAGCACACAGAACCTTGGCTCCACTGTGACACAACAGAATCTCAGGGAATCCAGGAGACCCTTTTTGATGCTGTGGAGTTACACGGAACCCTGGCTCCACTGTGATACCACAGAAGCTCAGAGAACCCAGGAGATTCTTTCTGACGCTATGGAACCTGATGGAACTCTGGCTCCACTTCGAAAACACAGGAGCTCGGGGAACCCAGGAGAACCTTTTTGATTCTAGGGAACCTGCAGGACCCCTGGCTCCACTGTGACACTACAGAAGCTCAGGGAACCCAGGAGACTTTTTGTGATGCTATTGAATGGCACCAAACCCTGGCTCCACTGTGACACCACAGAAGTTCAGAGAATCCAGGAAATTCTTTGTGGAACTACACGGAACCCTGGCTCCACTTTGACACCAAGGTAGCTCAGGGTACCCAGGAGACCCTTTTTTGATGGAAGGGAACCTGATAGGATACTGGCTCCACTTTGACACCACAGAAGGTCAGGGAACCCAGGAGACTCTTTGTGATGCTACGGTACCTAATGGAGCCATGGGTTCGCTGTGACACCACAGAAGCTCAGGAATCCTAGGAGACCCTTTGTGAAGCTGTGGAACTACATGGAACCTTGGCTTGAGTGTGACACCACAGATGGTCCAGAAACAAAGGAGACCGTGGTAACGCAAGGGAAGCTGATGGGATACTGGCTCAATTTCCACATAATCTCTCACGGTTCCCGCCAAATACCCTCATGATTCCCAGCAAAATCCCCTCATGAGTCCTGCAAAGTCCCATCATGATTCCTAAAAAATCTCTTCACGATTCCCACCAAAATCTCCTCACAATTCCCACGAAAATCCCCTCAGAATTTCTGTCCAAATCCCCTCACATTTCCTAGAAAAATCCCCTTCACAATTTCCAAAAAAATCCCCTCATGATTCCCACAAAATCCCCTCACAATTCCTGTCGAATCCAAGAAAAAAACCCAGGGAAATAAATGGGGGAAGAGGGGAAAAAATACGAAGAAAGGGAAAAAAATTGAAAAAAATGACAAAAAAAAAAAAGGTAAAAAAGTGGAAAAATATGGGAAAAATAGGGGGGGAAGGGGCAAAAGGTGAAAAACGGGGGAAAAGGGGAAAATTGGGAAAAATATAAAAAATGTGAAAAATGGGGAAAAAAAGGGGAAAATACAGGAAAAGGGGGGAAAAAGGGAAAAATGGGAAAAAACTGGGGAAAAATGGAGGAAAAAATGAGAAAAAACAGGGAAAAAAGGAAAAAGGAAAAAATCAGGGAAAATGGGGAAGAATGGGAAAAAACAGGGGAAAGAAAGGAGAAAAATGGAAAAAGGGAAAATAAGGGGGAAAAATGGGGAAAAAAGGCAAAAAATAGTGAAAACAATTAGGAGAAAAGGAAAATATGGGGAGAAAAACTGGGAAAATAAAGGGTGGAAAAAGGAGAAATGTGGGAAGGGAAAAAATGGGGGGAAATGGGAAAAAATATGAAAAAGGGGAAAAATGGGGAAAAAGAAAAAGGGAAAAAGGGGGATAAATGGGGGGAAATGGGAAAAAGGGGGGAAAAAATGGGGGAAAATGGGGAAAAGTGGAAAAATGGAATAAAGGAAAATAAGAGGGGTAAAAGGGGAGGAAATGGGAAAAATAAGGAAAAAATGGAAAAATGGGAAAAAGGGAAAAATAAGGAAAATGGGAGAAAAGTAAAAAAGTGGGAAAAATTTAGAGAAAATGGGATAAAAACTGGGAAAAAAGGGGGGGAAATGGGAAAAAATCCAGGGGGAAAGGGAAAAAAGGAGGGGGGAAATGGAAAAAAGTGAAAAAAGAAGGAAAAAGGGGGGGAAAAAGTGGGGGAAAAAAGGGAAAAATGGGAAAATAATGGGAAAAAGGTGGGAAAAAATCAGGGGAATAATGGGAACACCTGGAAAAACAATGGGAAAACCTGGAAAAGATGTGGGAAAATAGAGGAAAATGGGGAAAAGATGGGAAAATGATAAAAATGGGGGAAAGTGGGAGAAATGGGAAAATGTGGGAAAACGTGGAAAAACATGGAGAAAAAACAAGAAAATGTGGAAAAACAGAGAAAATATGGAAAAATGGGGGAAAATGGGGGAAATGGGGGAAAACAGGGAAAAGTGTGCAAAAACATGGGAAAAATCAGGGAAAATGGGGAAAACATGGAAAAACAGGAAAAATGGGTGAAAAAGTGGAGAAAATGGGGGAAAAGTGGAGAAAACATGGGGAAAATGGGAGAAAAATATGGGGAAAATGGGAAAAATGTGGGAAAATGGGGAAAAGATGGGAAAATGGGGGGAAAATGGGGGAAAATTGAAAAAATGGGGAAAGTGGGGAAAATGTGGGGAAAATGGGGGAAAATGGCAGAAATGTGGTAAAACGGAAAAGTGTGGGAAAACAGAAAATGGGAGACAAACTGGGAAAAAGAGGGAAAAGTGTGGGGAAAACAGGGAAAATTTTGGGAAAATGGGAAAAAATGCGAAAATGGGAAAAATATGAAAAGGGGAAAATGTGGAAAAACGTAAAACTGTGGAAAAATGGGGAAAACATGGAAAAATAAAGGAAAAGCATGGAAAAACATTGGAAAAACAGAAAATGTGGGAAAATGGGAAAAATGGGAAAAATCAGAAAAACGGGGAAAATGGGGGAAAAGTGGGAAAAAGAAGGAAAAATGTCAAAAAAACAGGGGAAAATGTGAGAGAAATGGGGAAAAACAGGGAAAATGTGGGAAAAACAGGGAAAAATTGAGAGAAATGGGAAAAATGTAGGAAAAGAGAGGAAAAACTTGGAAAAATGTAGGAAAACGTGGGAAAGCTCCCCGAATCGCTGATGCCGGCATTCCGGGACACTCATGTTCGGGACGGCTGGAGACATGGATGGATTCCGAGGATTCTCCGGCTCGCCACTCATTGGAACAACATGGAAGGCGTAGGATTCCATGGGAAGCAGATTTGCAACGGTGGCCTGGAGAATTCCTGCCTGCGATGCATTTAAGAAAACTTTTCCCGCCCTTTTTTCCCGCCCTTTTTTTCCCCTCACAAAAGGTTTTCCTGTCCTTTTTTCCACACCTTTTTTTCGCTTCATGAAAGGTTTTCCTGTCCTTTTTTCCCGCCATTTTTTCTCCTCATAATGTTTTCTTGCCTTTTTTACCTGCCTTTTTTCCCCTCACGAAAGGTTTTCCCGCCCCTTTTTCCCTCCATTTTTTCCCCCTCACAAAAGGTTTTCCCGTCTCTTTTTTCTGCCCTTTATCCTGCCCATTTTTCCCTTCACACAAGGTTTTCCCATTCTTTTTTCCCACCTTTTTATCCCGCCCCTTCCCCCTCCCTTTCTTTTCCTTCCTTTTTTCCCACCTTTTTTTGCCTTCACAAAAGGATTTCCCACCCTCTTTTCCCCTCATGAAAGGTTTTCCCAGCCTTTTTCCCCCTATCTCTTTTCCCCTCTTTTCCCACTTTTTTTTCCTTCACAAAAGCTTTTCCTGCCATGTTTCCCCGCCTTTTTTTCTGCTTTTTTCCCTGCCATTTTTCTACCTCACAAAAGGTTTTCCCACCTTTTTTTCCCCTCTCTTTTTTCCTGCCCTTTCTTCCCGTCACAAAAAGTTTTCCCACTCCTTTCTCCTGCCTTTCTTTTCCCACTTTTCTCACGTTTTCCCCACCCCTTTTTCCCCTCACAAAAGGTTTTCCTGCCCATTTTTCCCGCTCACAAAAGGTTTTCCTGCCCATTTTTTACTGCCCTTTTTCCCCCGCCCTTTTTCCCCCTCACAAAAGGTTTTCCCGCCCTTTTTTTTCTGCTTTTTTCCCCTCATGAAAGTTTTTCCTGCACTTTTCCCCCACCTTTTTTCCCTGCAAAAAAGATGGGGAAAAAAAGGTGGCAAAAAAGAAAGGTGAGGAAAAAAAAAGAGGGGGACAAAAAGCCGGGGAAAAAATGGGCTGGAAAACATTTTGTGAGGGGGAAAGAAGGGCAGGAAAAAGAAAAGGAAAACCTTGTGTGAGGGGGGAAAAAGGGCAGGAAAATATTTCGTGAAGGAAAAAAGTGGGAAAAAAAGGTGGGAAAAAGAGTGGGAAAACCTTCTGTGAGGGAAAAAAGGCAGGAAAATAGGTGGGAAAAAAAGGGTGAGAAAACCTTTTGTAAAGGGAAAGAGAGGGCGGGGAAAAAAGGCGGGAAAAAAAGGCAGGCAAAGATTTTGTGAGGGGAAAAAAGGGCAGGAAAACATTTTGTAAGGGGAAAAAAGGAGTGGGACAATAAAAGGCTGGAAAAAAGTCGGGAAAAAAGGACAGAAAAACATTTTGTGAGGGGGGAAAAAAGGCATGAAAAAGGGAGGCAAAAAAAGGTGGGGGAAAAAGGCGGGGAAATCTTTCATGAGAAGAAAAAAAGCGGGGAAAAAAAGATGGGGAAAAAAAGGCTGGAAAAAAGGGAAAACCTTGTGTGGGGGCAGGAAAAAAGCGGGGAAAAAAGGCAGGAAAACCTTTCGTAAGGGGAAAAAAGGGTGGGTAAAAAAGGCAGGAAAACATGAGAAAAAAAAGTGGGAAAAATGGGTGGGAAAACCTTTTGTGAGGGGGAAAATAAAGCGGGGAAAAAGGGGCAGGAAAACATTTCGTGAGGGAAAAAAAGGGCGGGAGAAAAGGATGGGAAAAGCTTTTGTGAGGGGGAAACAAAGGTGGGAGAAAAGCGGGGGAAGGTGGGAAAAAAGGTGGGGAAAAAAAGGGTGGGAAAAACGGGCGGGGAAAAAAGGCAGGAAATCCTTTCATGATAGGAAAAATAGGGCTGGAAAAGACGGGAAAAGCTTTTGTGAGGGGGAAACAAAGGTGGGGAAAAAAGGGGGGGAAGATGGGGGAAAAGGCGGGAAAAAAAGGGTAGGAAAAAGGGCAGGAAAAAAGGCAGGAAATCCTTTTGTGAGGGGGAAAAAAGGGTGGGAAAAAAAAGGCAAGAAAAAAGGTGGGAAAACATCTTGTGACGGGAAAAAAGGCAGCAGAAAAGGTGGGAAAAAAGGGCGGGAAAACCTTTCATGAGGGAAAAAAGCAGGAAAAAAGGGTGCGAAAATTTTTTGTGAGGGGAAAAAAGGGGCTGGAAAAAAGGCAGGAAAAAAAAGGACGGGAAAACTTTTCACAAGGGAAAAAAAGAGGGGGAAAACCTTTAATGAGGGGAAAAATGGGTGGAAAAAAGGGTATGAAAACCTTTTGTGGGGGGAACAAAGGGGTGGGAAAAGGGCTGGGTAGAAAGGCCAGGAAAACCTTTAATGAGAGGAAAAAAAGGGCAGGAAAAAAGGGGAGGCAAAAGGCGGGGAAATCCTTGTGTGAGGAGAAAAAAAGGGCAGGAAAAAAGATGGGAAAAATGGGCGGGGAAAAAAAGGCAGGAAAAGGTTTTGTTAGGGGAAAAATGGGAAAAAAGGCAGGAAAAATGGTGGGAAAAGAGGGCAGGAAAACCTTTCGTGAGGGGTAGAAAAGAGTGGGGGAAAAAAGTGGGGAAAAAAGGTGGAAAAACATTTTATGAGGGGAAAAAAAGGGTGGGAAAAAAAGGCGGGGAGAATTGATGGGAGAACCTTTTGTGAGGGGGAAAAAAAGGTGGGAAAACCTTTTGTGAGGGGAAAAAAGGTGGGGAAAATGGAAGGGAAGGGGGGGAAAAAGGAGGGAAAAAAGAGTGGGAAAAAAAGGGTGAGAAAACTTTTTATGAGGGGAAAAAAAGAGTGGGAAGAAAAAGAGGGAAAAAATGGCATGAAAGCTTTTCATGAGGAGAGAAAAGGGCAGGAAAAAAGGTGGGAAAAAAGGGTGGGAAAACCTTTTGTGAGACGGGAAAAAAGGGCAGGAAAACCTTTTGTGAGGGCAAAAAAAGCAGGGGAAAAAAGGCGGGAAAGAAAACCTTTCGTGAGGAGAAAAAAAGCGGGGAAAAAAGGGAGGAAAACAAGGCAGGAAAAAACTTCCTGCAATTCCCGGTGTTTGCACTCACCCAGCACGGAGAGCTCGGCAACTGCGCTCTCGTTCCCGACGCTGTTGCCAAAATTCACCAGGCAGGTGTAAATTCCCAAATCCCGGGAAGTGATGTTGGCGATGCGCAGGCTACTGCTGGCCACCCAGGAATATGTCTTGGAGCTGGGAGAAATTCGGGAATGTCAGCACAGAATTCTGACTCAATTGGATTAGTTCGATTGGAATTTCCATCAAGAATTACTTTGGAATTCCAGTGGAATTCCAGGTGGGATTGCGGAATCCATTCCAAGATTGGATTGGCTGCAGGGATCCAAGGGAATGGGAAGATTTGGGAGCTGTTCCCATTGGAATTTTGGGTGGAAATTCCCAGTGGAATTTGGGATTTCCATTGGAATTTCCAATCCTTTTTCCCATTAGAATTGTTGCTGTTCGTCCCCCTGGAATTTCCATTCCCACCATAATTCCCAGCCTTGAATGCCCTTTGAACTTCCCTAAATCCCCAAAAATGGCAGAGAATTCCCAAAAAATCCCCCACGAATTCCCAAAATAGCCAAGAATCCCCAAAATGGCTCAAAATTCCCAAAAACCAGACAAGAATCCCCAAGAATCCCCCGAAAATTCCCAGAAATCAACCAAGAATCCCCCAAAACAGCAGAGGATTCCCAAAAAACTGCTGAAAATCCCCAAAACCGGTTGAGATTCCCCAAAAATTTCCCCAGAATTCCCAAAAATGGGCCGAGAATCCCCAAAAGAGGTTGAAATTTCCCAAATATCATGAAGAATTAAAAAAAATGCCAGAAGTTGCCCAAAAATGGCCAAGAATTCCCAAAAATCCCCTGAAAATCCCAGAAAACAGACAAGAATTCCCAAAAAAGGCCCAAAATTCCACAAAAAAATCCCTGAAAATTAAAAAAAAGTCAAAAATTCCCAGAGGATGCCCCTAAATTTCCCAAAATCCTCTGAAAATTCCCAAAAACCAGCTGAGAATCCCAAAAAAACCCTATAAATTCCCAAAAAATGGCTGAGAATTCTCAAAAATCCCCTGAAAATTCCCCCAAAGCCCCCAAAATGCTGAAAAATCCCAACCAACAGCAAAAATTTCCCAAAAAAGCTGCAATTCCCAAAAAAGGCAGAGAATTCCCGAAAATTCCCCAAGAATTCCCCAAAAACAGCTGAGAACTCCCCCCAGAAAAGGCTGAAAATCTGCAAAAATCCGTGAAAATTCCCAAAAAAGGCTGAAAATTCCCCAAAAATCTCCCACAGTCCTAAAAACAGATGAAAATTCCCCATAAAACACTGAAAATTTCCAAAAAATCCCCCAAAATTATCCAAAATCTGCAGAAACCCCTGAAAATTCCCATAAAAAGGCTGAAAATTCCCAAAAATCATCAAAAATTCCCAAAAAATCCCCAAAACCCCCCCACAACCCCAAAAAATCCCCAAAAACCCCTGAAAATCCACAAAAATCCCTTAAAATTTCCAAAACAACAGCTGAAAATTCCCTAAAATCCCCCAAAATTCCGACAAATCAGCTGCAAAGTCCCAAAAATCCCCCAAACTCCCAAAAATCCCCTCCAAATCCCCAAATGTTCCCCAAAAATCCCTGAAACCCCAAAAAAAGCTGAAAATTCCCTAAAATTGTTGAAAAGCCACAAAATCTCTGAAAATCCCAAAAATTCCTCCAAAATTCCTGAACAATCCCCAACAACTCCTAAAAATCCCCCAAATCTCCCAAAATTCAAAAAAAACCCAAATTCCAAAAAAAATCCAAAAATACCCCAAAATTTCCCCAAAAATCCCTGAAAAAACCCCAAAACCAGCAAAAACTTGCAAAAATCAAAAAAAACCCCCTGAAAATTGAAAAAAAATCCCCAAAAATCCTCCCAAAATCCCCCAAAATAATGAAAAAATCTCCCAGTATTCCCAAAAAACAGCTAAAAATTCCCAAAAACCTCAGAAAATCCCCTAAAATCCACAAAAATTCCCAAAAAAACATAGAAAACTCCCCAAAATGGCTGAAAATTCCCCAAAAACAGTTGAAAAATCCCCAAAAATCCCCCATAATCCCCCAAAAAGCAGCTGAAAGTTCCCTAAGAACACTAAAAATTTCCAAAAATCTCCCAAAACTCCCCAAAAAACTGGAAATCCCCCAAAAAAGTCTGAAAATTCCCCAAAATTCCCAGAAAAATCCCCCCAAATTTGCCAAAAA
>JAMPIT010000051.1:0-24674 GCA_026261815.1 Monarcha castaneiventris obscurior
GGCATTCCCGAGGGGGTGTCCCTGTCCCTCTCACCCCAGGGCATTCCCGAGGGGGTGTCCCTGCCCCTCTCACCCCAGGGGATGCTCAGGGCTGTCCATCGTTCTCACCCCAGGGAATGCCTGGGGGGGTCTCCCTCCCTCCCACCCCTGTGCCAGGGGGATGCTTGGGGGAGTCTCCATCCTTCTCAATCCAGGGCATGCTCGGGGGTCTCCATCCCCCTCGCCCTGGGGGATGCTCGGGGGTCTCCATCCCTCTCACCTCAGGGAATCCTTGTGTGGGGCTGGGGACCAGGGGCTCTGTGTCCCTCTCACCGCTGACTGTGCTCGGGGGGTGGGGGCTCTCCGACCTTCTCACACCTGGGGAGGCCGGGGGGGTCTCTGTCCCTCTCAGCCCTGGTGTGACCCCACCCAAGCATCATTGGGGTGAGAGGGACAGAGACACCCCCAAAGCCCCACAAGCATCTCCCGAGAATCCCGAGGGGAGAAGGACAGAGACCCTCACTGGGCACCGAGTGGGGTGAGAGGGACAGAGACCATCCCCACCCCCGATCATTCCCAGACAAGAGAGGGTTGGAGACCCCCCTGGGACTCCCCAGGTAGGAGAGGGACAGAGACAACCTCGGCTCATCCGTCCTCCTCTCCCATGGGATGGATCGGGGGAATTGCCCTCCTCCTATCACAGAGGGGGCCAGGGTGGTCTCTGTCCTCCTCCTGTTTGGAGGGGCCAGGGAGGTCTCCAGCCTCCTTGCCTTTAAGGGGGCCAGAGGTTGTCCCCATCCCCAACCCCTTTGGGGCAGATGGGGGATGTCTGCATCCTCCTCCCCTTTGGGGTGCCGGGGAGGTCTCTGTCACCCTCTCATTTTAGGGGGCCCAGGGCTGGTCTCTGTCCTCCTCACCCCATTGACGTCTCCATCCTCTTCCTCTTTAGGGGACCCAGGGGGTCTCCATCCTCCTTACCTTTGGGGGGACCATAGGGGTCCCTGTCCTCCTCTGCTATGGGAGGTCTGGGGGAGCCTTCATCCTCCTCCCCTAATGGGGGGGCCAAGGTGGTCCCCATCCTCCTCTCCCATGGAAGAGGCCCGGGGTCATCTCCAACCTCCTCCCGTATGAGGAGGCCGGGGGTCTCCATCCTCCTCCTTTTTAGGGGGGCCAGGATTTTCTCCGTCCCCCTCCCATTTGGGGGCCGGGGTGTCTCTGCTCTCCTTGCCTTTGGGGGGCACTGGGCGGTCTCCATCCTCCTGGCCCAGGGGAAAAGCCGCGGGGAGGTCTCCATTGGCTTCCCCTTGCGGGGCCCGGGGCTTTGATGCCCGAGCCCTGGGCAGGAGAACAGGACGCCACAGGGCCAGGCCTGGAGAGCAGCTGTGGGTTTATTCGACGCCGGCAGCGAGGGGGACAGCTCCAGCACAAACTCACTCGGCCCTTCTTCGCACAGCACTGCCTTGTGTGCTTTTTGTACTTCATGTGCACATTAGACTTTCCCAACCTTCACATTGCAACACATTTTCTAATCACATGATGGTGCCAGCCCTTGTGGCACCTGTGCGGTTCCTGCACGGGGTGGTCGTCAGCCTCCTGGTGCTCGTTTTGGATGAAGGCTCAGGAGTCTTCCTCAGCCTTGAACTTTTCACCTCTGTTCTCTGCCTATGCTTTATAAGACTGGCTGCCCAAATAGCCACTGGTCAGCTTTTGCACTTAGCTTGTTCTGCTACATCTGCTGCTCTAAAAGGTGCTTCATTCACATACCCTGGCACTCAGGAACTGCTTCTTTCTGCACAGCTACAGCTTTTGGCATCACTCAGGCTTTATCTCCTTGCCGAGGCATCACCACCTCCTGGTTTCTTAGGTTAGAACAGCCACAATGAAAACCTCACCAGTGGCTCCACTCCCCAGCTCCCAAGGAAAAGAAAGGACAAGTTGTAAAGTTCTCCAAACATTTGTCCTGCTTGGCTGCAGAAGTTGTGCTGCACTCAGAGTGTGAAAAGCCAAGAGAAGCTGCAGTGGTGGCAAATCTTTTGACAGAAGCTGCACCTTGTTCTCCAGGAAAGGTTCTTGAGCAGAGCAAACAGGACTGTGCAGAAGATTCCTGGAAATCTGAAACAGCTTTCCAGAAGCGAAATAAAAATGGAGAGAATTGATCCAAGATGTTTTCCTCTCTTTATTTCTGTGCTCCCCTTTTCCATGTTGCACTATTTCTCCATCCCACAAATTCCAAATGGATCTCACCTCTAAGATCTATGACTTGGTGAGTTTTAGACACTCTGGAATACCATGAGCTGCACCCAGTTTGCCTTCCCCTGTTTTTGTTGGGAAGCAATGCTGGAGACAGAAGTGCAGTGCTTGGGTGGGGCCCGAATTCCACAGGCAGGGAATGTGCCCCGGCAGTGTCTGAGCCTCAGCAGGGACAAGGCCCAGCAGCAGCCGAGGGGATTCCTCTGCCAGCGTGCGGGAGTCAGGACTCTGGATCTGGGCTGAACCCGGCAAAGTTCCCGTGTTTGGCCGCACTCAGGGGCTGCCCCCGGGGCGGGCGGGGCTCGGCCGTGGGGCGCGTGGGGCGAGCGGGGAACGGACACGCGGACACTCGGACACTCGGACACGCGGACACTCGGACACGCGGACACTCGGACACGCGGACAAACGGCCCCGGCGCTTCAGTTGCAGCGGCAGCAGCGGCGGCAGCGGCGGCGTCTTCAACACTCTGCATCTCTTTCTCCTGCTCCTCCTCTCACTCTCCCGCTGTCCCTCTCCCTCTCTCACGGTCCCGGTCTCCCTTTCCCGGTGTCCCCCTCCCCTCCCGGTCTCTCCCCTCCCCCTGCCGGGCCGGGCCATGCCCCAGGCCCCTCCCCGGCCCCGGCCGTCCCGCCGCGGTCTCGCCTCCGCCCGGCTCTCGCCGTCCCGGCTGTGGCGCTGCCGGGCGGGCATCAGTGCCTGGGGCTGGGGCGGCATCGCCACCCTTGGGCTCCGCCTGGCCCGAGCCCGGCCCCGGCCCCGGCGCGGGGTCCAGCTCCGGCCCCGGCGCCGGCGCCTCCCGGGGCCCGCGGAGGACCCACGGGGCGCGGCCGCTGCCGCCGCCTCCGCTGCGGCTTCCCCGGCCCGAGCTCCGCCGCTCTGGAGCGCGGCCGCCGGCCCCGAGCCGCCGGGGTCCCGTTGGGATGGGGATGCCCGGCCCGGGGCGCTCGGGGGGCGCTCGGGGGCCGTGTCTGGCCCCGGGCCGAGCGCTGACGGCCGCGGGTCGCCCGCAGGGAAGGCGCAGGAGGCCCTGCAGGAGCGGCACCGGCTGGGTTCGCTGCTGGGCAGCGGCGGCTTCGGCAGCGTCTGCTCGGGGACGCGGCTCGCGGACGGAGCCCCGGGGAGTGGCGGGGCCGGCGGCGGGCGGAGGAATGAGAGGAGAGGGGAGGTTAGTGATGGAGGCAGGAGAGGGAGGGAGGAGGGGGGAGGATGATGAAGAAGGAAGGGAGGCGGAGGAGGAAGGACGGAGGAGGAGGAGGCCGGGGCGCGGCGGGGCGGGCGGCGAGCTGAGGCCGCTGCTGGCCCTTGCTCGCAGGTGGCCATCAAATGCGTGCCGCGGGAGCGCGTCCGGCCCGGGGGCGAGCTGGTGAGTGAGCGGGGCCAGCGGCAGAGCCGGGCCGTGCCGGGCGGCGAGGAGCCGGGGCCCGGCGGGGTGGGCACAGAGGAGGCCACACCAAACAATGCTCCTGTTTTCACACCCTCCCCTCTGCGTGTCCCAGAAGGAATTGCATGAACTGTATTCTTCTCTCCGTGTCGTCTCGTTCAGCATGAGCAGCTGAGCACCAGGAGCTGGAGGAGCTGAAGCCTTAGGCCACAAGAGCTGAGCAAGAGGAGACTTTTTGGGCAGAGTAATGCTGGTACCATGGACCTGGCTGAATGCAGCAGACAGAATCCTGGAATTACAGAATCCTTCCTGTGTGAAAAGACCTCTGAGCTCATCAAGTCCAACCCTTAACCCATCACAGTCAAGCCCAGCACTAAACCACATCCCTGAAGTGCCAAGGCCTGAACAAGAAGCCTGACTGAGGCCTGAACAACAGGCCCTGAGCCAAAGGTGAGCTCTGGGTGAACCTTCCAACCAAAGGTTATCTTTGTATCTGCTCATTACTGAAATATGCATGGTCATTAGCACTGTGATAGATGTATCCACTCATTAGTGAAACATGGATTGACCTTTCTGTGTTTAGAAGCTGGACAAGGCCATGAAATCCGACCTCTGGCCTTGTTTGGGGCCGTATGGTCAAAGTGAACTCCCTTGGTTCCTCCTTGAGCCCTGGCCAGGCTTAGGAGGGACCCAAGAGGAGGATGAAACCAGATGTTCCCGCACTAGAAGTGCTGTCAGTTTGTTCATTCGGCACTGTGAAAGCTGGGCCCTCTCCCAGCGGGGTTGGAGCCTCAGCTGTGGGTGGAGGCCGCTGCAGGAATTCCCAGTGTCCGGGAGTGGCTCCAGTCCTTGGCTGGGACAGCTTCCCCCAGCTGATGTGTGGCTCTGGGGGATGGGAAAGTCTGAGGGGAACTGGGGCTGGATCTTGGTTCATCACTGGGGACAATCTTTGGCAGTGATGATTGGGGGCATTGCTGAGCTGCTCCTTTTGGGATTCTTTGCTGCTGTGAACTGTAGGAAATGACAGGGGTTCCTTCAGTTGGTGTCTGTGTCTGTGGTGCTGACCCTGCCTACCGGCAAAACTGACACTGCGGGCCCAGAGAACCAAAGGTGCCTTGTGACCCTGCGGGGCCTCGTGTGACCAAGGGGCCATTGTGACACTGTGGGGCTCATGGAACCAAGGGGCCAGTGTGACACTGTGGGGCTCATGGAACCAAGGGGCCAGTGTGACACTGTGGGGCTCATGGAACCAAGGGGCCATTGTGACACTGGGCTCATGGAACCAAGGGGCCAGTGTGACATTGTGGGGCTCATGGAACCAAGGGGCCAGTGTGACACTGTGGGGACTCATAGAACCAGGGCTCCATTGTTTTCCTCTCCCTGGCACTGCCCAGTGCAGCCTCTCCCTGCCCCTGCAGAGCAGCAGAGTCAGGGCTGGCCCTGCAGCAGGAACTGGAGGCACTGCAGCTCAGGGATGTTATAAATTGAGACACGCGCCCCAATTAAGTGTCTGAGCCAATGTGAAATTTATTCAATTAGCAAGCAAGCAAGCAAGCAAAAGCCAGCGCTGGGCGGTACCGGGGAGTCTCCGCTCCACCAACGGCACACCATCGTTTTCCAAGCTCCCCCATTTATACAGTCCCAGTTCCTGTTTTCCATAGTCCTTTGCACGTACTCCAGTGATTGAAAACTTGTCCGGGCTTATCTTTCTCCAGCAAACAGGAACTAGACCGGGCTTAGCTTCCTCCAGCAAACAGGAACTTGTCCGGGCTTAACTTCCTCCAGCAGACAGGAATTAGACCGGGCTTAACTTCCTCCAGCAGACAGGACCTTGCTTATCTTGGTTATAGCAGACAGCAGATCTGTTTGGACTTGTCCTCACTCAGTTACAACCTGGCTCCCTTAAAACTTGTAAGTCATGATTACAATCATTTCATACATTTAAGCAAGTATATATAAGATAGGTTTAGGCAAGCACGCAGCATAAACTTAGGCAAGCATATAATATGGATTCAGGTAAGCATATAATACAAAGTGGGCTGTCCCTCAAAGGGGCTCCAGTCTTTCTTATAATGCACACATTCTTGTGCTCCTCTGCAGTGCACATACCCTCGTATATCTCTTATGTGATGAGTCAGTGAACAAACTAATTCTCATTTATCACAAGGGACAGCCACTCTGTGTCTGGAATGCTCAGGAGATGCTCAGCTCGGGCAGCTCCTGCAGCCCCAGGGCCAGCCCCGCTGGCCAGCACAGCAGCAGAGAGTTGGCCCTGGGGCTCCTCAGGCAGCTCCTGCTGGCCCAGGCACAGGGCAGCCTCTTGCCAGGGCTCCTGTGCACACACACGGGCTCCTGCTCTGCTCCTGGCCCAGGCCAGCTGCCCACAGAGCCTTTGCCAGGGGAACACGTCTGTGCTGGCCTGAGCAGCCATTGCTGCAGCCCTGCCCTGCTGCCCAGAGCCCCCGAGCTGGGGGTGCTGCTCTGCAGAGCACGGGGGCTGTGCTGCCCGGGGCCCTGGGCTGGCTCTGCTGGGCTCTGCTGCTCAGCCTGGGAGCCAGAGGCTGCTGCTGCTGCTGCCTGCACTGACCCCCTCCCACACAGGCTCTGCTGTGCCCATGGAGGCTGCTCAGGGCTGCCTGCCTTGTTCCAGGGCTGCCCCGTGGCCTTGGGGCTGCCCTGCATCCTCCTGGGGAAGTTCCCTGAGGGTCAGACCACTCAGTGCCCACACTCCTTTCCCTGTGCCTGCTGTGTCCCCTGGGCTGCAGAGCTCTCCTGGCTCCCAGCAGACATTCAGTGCTTTATCTCTGCCTGACCCCAGCCTGGGCAGGACTCTGCTCCAGGGCTCCATTCACTGCTGACTCCATGGGCCGGGCTGTGCCTGCAGATCCTCTGTGCTCTCCTGGCAGCTTCTGGTGTCCTACAGAAAAGTGCTCACCTGCCACCAGAGCCACCACGAGCTGCAGAGCCCCAGGCAGGTGACTTGGAGATCATTTGTCACCTCCATGGCCATGGGCCACCAACACACAACACCTGAGCCAGCCCTCAGTCCCTGAAGTACCACGGTGGGACCCTGATCTCGCTGCACTGACACCAGGGACAAACAAGCAAAGCAGTGAGATTCTGCAAAATCCATTCCTTGGGCTTCTCCTGGAGACTAAGTTAGTAGAAAGAGCCCAGCCCTTGGGCAGTGCACCAAGGAAATGCCCTTTGCTGGTGGAGCTGCTGTGCTGGAGCCCGGCTGTGTCCCAGCAGTGCCCATGGGCTGTCCCTGCCTGTGCTCACAGCACGGACACGCAGCAGGACAGTGACCGAGCTGCCAGAGCCCTCAGGCCCTGCACAGGGACAATAAAGGAGAGGCTGGGAGTGGAAAAAGTGCAGCTCTCCAAAGACCAGGTGCTGCTGCTCCCTGGCCCTGCTGCTGGGCTGGGACTCCTTTTCTCTCTGCCTCTACACACAGGCACTGCCCCTGCAGCTGAAGGAGAGGTAACAGAGGGGGGACTTTGGACAAAGAAGTCCCTGCAAGAACATTTCCTTTATTGAAACACACACAGAGCATGATTCCTGATTTACACAGTCTGTGGGTCAAGTTAAAGGGATAGACAGTGAATTCAATATGGGATGATGAGTAAATTTTCAGTGTGAAAATTACCACAAGGAAAAAGTAGAAAAGCTTGTCCTGCCCTTCTCAGCACTATTAAAAGCTTTAGAGGGCAGGCTGGGCATACAAAGTGTTACACCATGAACGCTCTGCAGAAGGAAATAGAGAGATTTTAACTTGTGAAAAGCATCCAGGCATAGCTTTCCTCAGGGCATCCTTGAGTTCCTGGTTCCTCAGGCTGTAGATGAGGGGGTTCAGGGCTGGAGGCACCACTGAGTACAGAACTGACAGGGCCAGATCCAGGGATGGGGATGAGATGGAGGGGGGCTTCAGGTAGGCAAACGCACCAGTGCTGACAAATAGGGAGAGCACGGCCAGGTGAGGGAGGCACGTGGAAAAGGCTTTGTGCCGTCCCTGCTCAGAGGGGATCCTCAGCACAACCCTGAAGATCTGCACATAGGAGAAGACAATGAATACAAAACAGCCAAATGCTAAAGAGATGGAAAACACAAGGAGCCCAAGTTCCCTGAGGTAGGATTTGGAGCAGGAGAGCTTGAGGATCTGGGGAATTTCACAGAAGAACTGGCCCAGGGCATTGCCCTGGCACAGGGGCAGGGAAAATGTAGTGGCTGTGTGTAGGAGAGAGTTGAGAAAGGCACTGGCCCAGGCAGCTGCTGCCATGTGGGCACAAGCTCTGCTGCCCAGGAGGGTCCCGTAGTGCAGGGGTTTGCAGATGGACACGTAGCGGTCGTAGCACATGATGGTCAGGAGGGAAAACTCTGCTCCAACAAACAAGACAAACATAAACAGCTGAGCAGCACATGCTGAGTAGGAGATGTGCGTGGTGCCCCAGAGGGAATTGTGCATGGCTTTGGGCACAGTGGTGCAGATGCAGCCCAGGTCGCTGAGGGCCAGGTTGAGCAGGAAGAAGAACACGGGGGTGTGCAGGTGCTGGCCGCAGGCTACGGCGCTGATGATGAGGCCGTTGCCCAGGAGGGCAGCCAGGGAGATGCCCAGCAAGAGGCAGAAGTGCAGGAGCTGCAGCTGCCGCGTGTCTGCCAATGCCAGCAGGAGGAAGTGGCTGATGGAGCTGCTGTTGGACATTTGCTGGCTCTGGGCACTGGGTTCTGTCATGGAGAAAAAGACAGTGAAGAGTTAGAGGAGATGTCTGTGACTGCAGTCAAAGCCATTTCCCATCAATGCCCCCCTTGAACACACAGACACACTTCTGTGTTTAAGACCTCTGAGATTTTTAAGATCCCTGTATCTCTCCTGGTATTCCTGGATATCAGAAACTTCCAGCATTTCTGCTGCCCTCTGGCAGAACAGAGTGCGTTCCCTGAGGCCAGATGATGAGTGGAGACTCAGGGGAGATGCCGTGTAATTCTGACCTGTTCAGAATTTCTCTGTTTTCACTTTTCTCAAATGCAGAATGATCACCCTCCCATGTTTCCCTTAAACATCACCAGGTGCTGCTGGGAGCAGATGGATCCACCACAGACCCCCAAATGTCTGTCCCTCTCTCAAGGTCTCAGCACCACATTTGTAGCCGAGGACACCCCTGGCTCATTTCACCACCCCAACACCATTTTCACACTTGTAGCAGCTCTGCTTTTCTCCCTGGGGCTTTCAGATAACACAAAGATGCTACAGGACAGGTTTGGTTCCTGGAGGAAGCTCCCAGCTTGAAGGAAACCTCGGGGAGAGAGCCAAGAGTGCCAGGGATGGCAGTGGATGAAGGGAGATGGAGCTCCTGGCCTGGCTGCACTGGCAGCACTGCCCACAGCCGGGCACTGGGGACAGCGTCACCCTGAGCCAGCCGTGCCCCCTGCCAGAGCCCCCCAGTGCCGGGCAGCTGCTCCCAGCCCTGTGCTCTGCTGAGGGAACTGGGCCCGGGGCTGCAGAGCTGCCCCACGGCTCTGCTGCAGCTCTGCCTGCCCAGGAGGGGCTTCACGCCTTGGAGCCCCGGCCCTGAGGGCAGAGGCTTGGCTGGGGGGGACAGCAGGGAGGGGGCTTGTTCAGAGGGAGGGGCTGCACTGGAGGGGATCCTCTGCAGATCTCTAAACTCTCCCTGCCACATTTCTGGGTTTGTTTTCTCTCATTCTGAGATCTCTGATGTCATCTCTGCTTCCTGCAGATTTTCCCCCTGGAGCTGTTTCCCTGTGCCTGATCTCTCCCTGCCAGCACTCACAGACCCCAAATCTCTGTGCACTCTCCTTGGCCCTACAGAAAGCTGCCTGTGTGCAGGGCACTGGCTGGGGGCAGGTTCTGTTTGCAGCTTGGAGAAAGGACAGCTCAGACTGAGCCTGATGGCTGCAGCCAAGGTGATGCTGGTGCTGTCCATGGGCACAGGAGTGGCTAAAAGCACATGAGGGATCTCCTGTGCACCTGCTGATCACTAAAAGTAACAGTTCACATGTCCCAGGGACCTGACAAAATTCATAATATCTGCATAAACATTTAATATTTTTCCTCCCTCCCCACCATTCTCCAATAGCAGGAAACTGAAAACAAAGTCTCAGGAAATTTCCTCATTTCTATAAAAATCCTTGCACTGGAAATATTCTATGAGTGATCAGAAAGCCTCAGCACGTCAGAGCTTCATGAGCATTTCACCTCCCCTACACTGGAGATGCTCTGAGTTGTACTCACAGAATCCGTAGACACTGGGATGTTGCAGCTTCAGGAGATCCCTGCAGGAGCTGCAGCTGCCTTGTCCTGCAGCCAGAGGCTTCCTGTGCCAGGGGCTGGCAGTGATTCTCCCGCAGTCACTTGTCAGACCCTTGGCAGCCCAGGCTGAGCTGAAGGCCTGGGTGCCTCTGTGCTGTGCCCGGGCTGGCTGCAGGCAGTGCCCCAGCCCTGCTGGGCTGTGCACATGAGCTGCTCCTGGCCAGAGCTGTCTCTCTGCAGCGCTGCCGCTTGCCAGGAGCTGCCTCTGTGCCAGGAGCCCGGCCCAGCTCAGCAGCACAGACACAGCACAAGCACTTTCATGACCCTCTCGGGCCTTGCTGCTGAGGCCCTCAACATCAGGCTCTCACAGGGACTTGCAGAAACCTCTCAAGAATTCAAGTCAGAATGGAACTGCAAAGTTTCTTGAAGTTTTTATGGGTCCCAGTGAGGGACAGGAGTGAGAAAGTGTCCCCAGGCTGCAGTCAGAGCAGAGAACTGGAGGCAGGGATGCCAGGTGGGGACAAAGAGAAGCCAAGTCTTGGTGCCCTGGGACACAGCAGCGTCTGTGCCAGCAAGGGCTGTGAGGAGACACCTTGTGCTGAGGCCCTGGGGGCTCCTGGCACAGCCCCAGCAAGGCTGGGCACTGTCACCCCCTTGTGCTGCCCTCAGCATCCCCCCCACATCCCAGTGGCCTCAGGGATCTGCTGCAAGGAGTCCCTGGGGAGCCTTGCTCAGGAATGGCCCTGGGGGGCTCCTCAATGCTCCCAGGGACTGCAGCTTTTTCCAAGCACTTTGCCTTTGCCTTTTGCCTGGGACTCTCTGAGAGCTTCCTGCAATCCTGGCCTCCAATTATCTGCCCTAAGGTGTCCCTGGAGATTCTTTGTCAGTAACAACACTCACTGGGGCTCATTAATGCTTCAGGGTACTGCAGTTTTTTAAGGTACTTTCCACACTGACTCTGTGAGAAGTTTGTGCAATCCTGGCCTCCAATTTTCTCCTTTAATGAGTCCCTTGAGAGCTTTGCATTGACACTCAGTGGGGCTCATTAATGCTCTGAGATACTCAAGGTTTTGAAGGTACTTTGGATTTTCCTTTCCACACTGAGTCTCTAGGAGGTTTTTGTGCAATCACTGATGCCTTAAGGGGCCCCTAAAAAACAGAGATTAGATAAGAATAAGGGAATAAAGGCAGGTATTTATTTGAAGGGCCTTATAAGGTACCCTGGGGAGTCCAGAGGCTACTGCCAAAATGGGCCCCAAGATGTACTGCGGGTCACAAGTTCTTCACACTTTTAGAAGTTTGGCTCCTTTCCATATCAGGGTTAATTTTCCAATTAAAGCTTCAGTTAATGATGTAATTTCCCCAAGCTTGCCCCCCCTTTAGAGGCTTTTGGTTTATACTTTTTGGGCCTAGGACAGTCTGAGTGTCCTTGGAGAGCAGGCCTGGAGAGGCTTTGTTATGTCTGCCTAGCATGAGAGAGCAGAAGTTAACAGGCTACAAGAAACTTCAGAGTTACACACCAGGCAGTGCAGGATTTGGAAAATATGAAAGTTAAAACCTAAGGCATCATTCCTCCTCTTTAAAGGCTTGACAAGGCCTTTACCTTGGCGAGACTCTATTCTAAATATTCTTAATATTTACTAATAATATGTGTCTAACAGCAGTATACATCTAACAATAGTATATATGAACAAGAATTATAATTACAATTATTATGAACAATTCTTTAATCCAGAGCCAGTTTGGTAACCAGGTGTTGTGGGTTAGTCAAAACTTGACAGACAGCCCTCTAAGCCAATGCGCTTCTCGAAATTTTACATATTTAAGCCCCACGGAGGGCGGGAGTTTTTTAGGAGCTGCAGTTTTCCGGGCCCAGGTGGGTGCATGGGTCGGGAGTGAAATGGAGAGGGGTGGGCCCCGTTCCTGGAGCCTGTGGGCCCGGGGATGGGGCGCCCCTGCCTCCTGCCTCCTCCCCTCCTCCTCCCGGTGAGGAGGGGGGCAAAGTTCGGGGGCCCCCGGGCTTCCGTTCCGGCTCGGTGCGGGGACAGCAGAGACGGAGGGGTGGCCCCCCTTCCCCCGGCCTGCGCGGCTGGGGACAGGGCTCCTGCCCTCTGCCCCCTGGGGATCTCTTGCTGCAGCATGGACTTAGATTTATAAGAGGGGAGCTGTTCTCCTGAGCTGTGGGGATGGCTGCGGGCTCCAGGGCTGAGGTCGTCCGAGATGGAGCCTTCGAACAGCCAGTAAACTTCACGGCGAACAGGAAAGGACCCCCCTCTCTTCACACGGTGCAGCGCGGCAAAAGAGGCAGGGAAACACCCTGGACATGGCGGCTTCAGAGCCAGGGAGAAGGAGAAGGCGGAGTCACGTGAGACGGAGCTGCTCCGGCAGCGCTGTGGGTGTGTGACTCACGCGGGAAGCTTAAACATTTCCCTGCCTTGCTGTGGGATGAACTATTAATATTACAAACTGTTACGTCTCTTCAGTTCATGTTAAATGGGGGGAATGGGCATTTTCATCAACTGGCTTGTAAAGAGGGGGAAGAGTGCCGAATGCCAGGATATATATGAAAGCAGGGGAAGGCTTTCAAAACCTGGTGGCAGAGGAAACCCTTACGTTCAAGCCGAAAGGGAAAATGTTTCATCCTTAAAAAACCCATGTAAACGCCTGTTGTATTAGCAGTCACAAGGGCTGTGAGGGCTCATGAAAAGAGATGTGTTACACTGTAGCAGAGAACGTTTAATTGTAAGCAAATCTGCAAAAGGTGGCAGTTTGGAAACCCACGCAAGAAAGGGGAAACCCCTTTTTCCCCCTTTCCTAGGACTGTGATCCTGATTTTGGGGAAAGGGAAAAAACGGGGGGTAAGCTCTGAAAGTTTGTTCTGTTCTTGACCATCTGGGTGTTGATTAAACTTTTTTTCTTTTTCTTTCAAGTTGTGTGCCTGCTTTGCTTTGCCTCCTACCAGTTTATCTCACTGCAAGGACATCGGGGAGGGCTAATGCCCATAGTTAACTCTTAAACTGCTACATGAATTGGTGGCCCGTACGGGGAGCCCAATTCAACCCGCTACAGAAGGGCACTTGCATAGAGTTCCAGGAGAGCAGTTTATTGCTACAACTCCTGAAGGGTTCCAGTGGCAAATGGCCCCAACCACGTGACGGGGCGATCCTAAGTATAGGGGAATGGCTAACAGCAAGAGCCAACCAGGGAATCAGAACTGGGGTGCATCACCACCACCGAACAGGCATCCTGGGAGAGGCTTCTCTCTATCATAACCAATACTTCTTTGGCACCAGAGACTATCTTATCAAGAACGCTCTGTCCCTTATATCACAGGTTAATCACCCACCACACTCCTCTTTTCTGTATTAATTAAAGAGGCCTCTCCCAGAGATCCCTGAACCAAATGCCCCAAACTAAACAAACATCCATAGAACAACAATCAGAAACACCCACAACCCATCGTCCCAACAAGTCCTCAAATCCTTCAGGGGATTTTTTTCTCTGGACGCTGGTATGGATACTCTCGCAGAGGGGGTAGTCTTTGTCAGGGTCTCTTTTTGGCTGCAGTACAATTCAAGCCTCCGCTGTCAGTGGTATCAGGAACATTCAGAGGGTGGCGGTGGAAAAATGCTGGGTTTCTTAATGGAGTGTAGGCTGGCAGGTGTTTCTGCTAGAGTTTAAAACAGAGTTAAAAATTTGCAATTTCAAAGGAACCTTCCATTCTCTCCCTCTTTACATTCCCTTTTCTTTATTAACTAGGAAGCTGGAAAAAGGGGGAATGGTGACAGGGGTATGGGAACACAACAGTGGTGTAAACTTATCCGGTCGCAGCTCTGGTTGTGGGACGGCAGGCCAGTGTCTGCAGTGGAGGTTTACATTGTCTCTGTCTCCAGGCTGCGCTTCTTTGGTCCTTGGGTGCCGAGGCCTTTGTAGGTGCACTCAGCTTGCAGCCTCTGTATAGAAAACTTTTATGACTGCAAACACTGGTACGTGCAGCTTCTCAAGGGCAGTTCGCCCTTGAGGAAAGTAAGAAGGTAAACAAAGCTATAAATTGCACGAAGGAATGCACAGTTTAAGGAAGCTAGACACCTTGAGAAGCCCTCTTCTGATAAGAAAATACCTAGTTCCCTGCGTTATACCTAACCAATCAAGAGTGTTGTAACATTTTGCGGGGCAAGACATGTAGCTAGGTGAACCAATGCAATGTAATCAAGTAGTGCAATGCTTTTAGAAGATTTTATGGAAAAGTAGCAAGGAAACGAAGAATAAAGGTCTCAGTTCCAAATCATATTGATTTGCTGTCTGTTTCCTGCCTCTGCCCCCCACACTTGGGTTGTTCTGCATCACCTCCAGGCGCGGCTGTGTCTTCAGGAGCATTGTTAGCTGGGCCGATGTAGGGCTTTATGTTCTTGCCTGGAAGCCACCTTGGGCCAGAAGGTGTTGACACACAGGCATACCCCCTCCCCCAGGTTATTAAGGGAAAAGGGCCCAGTATTTGTTGGCTCTCAGGGTCTTTGATCAGCACCGGTGGCTTTTCGTCGAGCTTAGCTCGGGCTGAATTGGAGAAATGCCGGAACACAGGGGGGTTTGGCTCTGTGGACGAGCAGTTTAGGAAATTTATCGTGAAAAGGGCTTTACAGAGCCTCTCAATAGGAGAACTGGTCTCTGTTCCTCCTCTCTGCTGATCGAGGACCCGCTTAATGGTGCTATGGGCTCTTTCAACAATTGACTGTCCTGTAGGGGAGTGTGGTATGCCTGTGCTGTGCTTCACCCCCCACTGATTGAAGAAATCCCTGAGTTTGTGGGAGGTATAGGCAGGGCCATTGTCCGTTTTAATTTGTTCTGGGATGCCCAAGGTGGCAAATGCCAGGAGGAAGTGCCTTGTGACATCTTTGGCCTTTCCTCCTGTGTGAGCCGAAGCAAACACTGCTCCTGAAAATGTGTCAATGGACACGTGTATGTATTTTTGCCTGCCAAATGCCAGATAGTGGGTCACATCTGTCTGCCACAACTGGCAGCTGTTGAGTCCTCAGGGGTAAACCCCGGAGCCCAATGATGGAACTTGGTGCTGCTGGCAGTTGGGGCATGTGGCCACTATCGCCCTCGCCTGGTCCCGCGGTAGGTGGAACATGCGCATGAGGGCTGGCACATTCTGATGGTAAAAGCTGTGGCTCATTTTAGCCTGTGCAAAGATGTCAGGTATGTTAGCAGCCTGCACAGGCATGGCCAGGGCATCTGCTCTTCTGTTGCCCTCTGCAATGGGCCTTGGGAGGTCAGTGTGTGACCTCACGTGCATTATATGAAATGGTTGCTTTCGATGAGAGAGGAGGTAGATTAACTTTGAAAGCAACTTGTGCAAATTTGAGTTTGACACCTCTTTTAGCAAGGAATGTTCTGCTCTAGCAACTATGCCTGCCACATATGCTGAATCAGTGACCAGATTAATTGGCTCTTTGAATCTCTCAAAAGCCCTAACAATAGCTGATAATTCTGCGATCTGAGAGGATCCTTCAATGATTTGGACATCAGATTCCCACTTTTGCGTTTTTGAATCTTTCCATGTCATCACTGACTTATGTGATCCCCCCGAACCATCTGTGAAAATGGCTAGGGCCTTTAGAGGTGTTTGACTTTGGAGTGATTTTGGGGCCAAATGGAAAGCCGAATTGAACAGTTTATGACTGGGTTGATGAATGGAAACTTGGCCTGTGTAGCTGTCAAGGGCAAACTGGAGGTGCTCATTGTGCTGGAGCAAATGGTCCAGAACCCCAGTAGTCAATGGGAGGTAAATGCATGTGAAATCACACCCCGCAAGGGTGCGGAGGCGAGCCCTAGCTTTTATAATGAGCTGAGCCATCAGCTCTTGAGGCGTTGTAATGGTCTTGATAGGCTGATGGTGTAAGAAGACCCACTCGATGATAAGGAGTGGATCTTTTTGCGCAGTGTCCCACTGAAAAATTAACGCATTGAACCTGGGTGACTTACCCAGGATGATGAGCTGGAACGGGAGAGTGGGGTCAGTCCTATGCGCCTGCCAGGAGGATAGCGCTTCCTGGACTTTAATGATGGATTCCTGGGCTTCGGGAGTGATGGCACGGGGTGAGTCGAGGTCGTCGCTGCCTCGGAGGAGATTGAAGAGTGGTGCGAGGTCCTCTGTCGTGATCCCCAGCAGTGGACACACCCAGTTGATGGACCCGCAGAGCTGGTGGAGGTTGCGGAGGGTCTTTGGGTTATCTTTGATGGAGAGATGCTGGGGTACAACAGTCTACTCACCGATCCGGAGTCCCAGGTAGGTCCAAGGACAGGTTCACTGGATCTTGTCTTTGCGGATTTCAAATCCGGCATCTTCAATCGCCTTTATTTCCTAGCTAGAACAGTGTCCAAATAGGACTGATCTCGGGAACAAACTAGTATATCGTCCATGTAATGCAGGATGATGGCATCTGGAAAAGTCTTTCTGATAGGTGAGAGGATGTGGGCCACGTACCACTGGCAGATTGAAGGCAAGTTTTTCATCCCCTGGGGGAGGACTCGCCAGTGGTACCTTTTCAGAGGGGCCTGCCTACTTAGAGATGGGGCTGAGAAGGCAAACCGGGGTGCATCTCGAGGATGGAGGGGGATATTAAAAAAGCAGTCTTTGATATCGATGACTGCGAGTCTCCATTCACGTGGCAGCATGGAGGGTGAAGGCAGGCCAGGCTGCAAGGGGCCTATATCTTCGATAACTTCATTTAGCTTCCGAAGATCATGGAGCAATCTCCATTTGTCTTTGCCAGGTTTTTTAATAACAAAGACAGGAGGGTTCCAAGGGCTGTTGGTCGGTATTACATTGCCTTTGGAAAGTTGCTCTTCCACAAGGACTTCTAAAGCGCGCAGCTTTTCAGCTGATAGGGACCACTGATCGACCCACACCACGCTATCAGTTTTCCATGTCAACGGTGGGGTGGTGAGCTCTTCAGTGGCCCCCTACCAAAAATCCTGAGGTGGCTTGGGGATTTCTAGTCTAGCTCCCCACTGAGACAACAGGTCCCTGCCCCACAAGGTAATACCTGACCTGACCACAAAGGGCCTGATGGTGGCTACCTGACCTTCGGGTCCCTCCACGATGATATTTGCTGCGCATGGAGACTGCAGCACCTCCAATTCCCGAAATGACTCCGTTGGCTGGAGTCAACTTCCAGTCTCGTGGCCACTCAGAGCAGGCTATAATGGTGACATCAGCTCCTGTATCTGCCATACCTGGAAGATATAACTTAGAACCTCTGTTAAGCAGACCACACTCTATCATAGGTTTATCTGGGCCCACAACTTCAACCCAACATGCCATCGGGTTCTCCGGGATCCGGTCTCTATGATGTGGGAGCAGAAAGAGTTGTGCAATAGCCATTCCTTTGTATAAAAACCAAGGGGGCTTATTGCATGAAACAGTCACAAAAACTTCGTCTTGAGGGCCAACAGTTAGGACTTCTGGAGTAACATAAAGTTCGTCTGGCCCATAAAGTCCATTTCCTGTAATTAGAATGTCTCTTGGGCCATCTGAGGGCCCAAATTGTCCTGTGGGGATTTTATACATGCCCTCATTATCAAACTGAATAGAAAGGGCACTCACCAGCTGCTGTTGGGTGCCCACCTGGACCTGTTGGGATGCCTCGGAGACTTGGAGCTCGCAGTCCGCATAGGCGTAGTCAGGAGTTATTTCTGCAGCCTCGGGATAGCAGGCAGGGCAGGGCAAGGCAGCTTGGCATTTGATATCGTAGCGCCCCGAAGCACGGCAATTGGTTCCCCATTTGTGAGTGGTGTTGGTGGTGGAATTGACAGATTGGACAGTTCGATTGTGGGCATCCCACCAGTCGATGAAAGTCCTTGGCTGCCTGATATTCCTGGCAGTCTTTAAGAAAATGCCCAAACTCCCCACAATTAAAGCATCTTTGCTGTTCTTTGGATGACGCCACCAAGGCTTCAGCCACCCCTTTTGAAACTGCTACTGCTATAGTGTGTTCTGTGGATGTCAGTTTGGTACAGGCTTCAACCATCTGATCTATTGTGGGCTCAGGGTCAAGGGGAAGGGCCCTTAGAATTTTTTTACAGTCTGGATTTGAATTGGATATTGCCAAACTGCGTAAAATCTCTTTGCGGGCTTCTGCACTCTCAACCTGCCTTTCTATAGAGTTCTTTAAATGATCTATAAATTTAATAAATGACTCTTCTATACCTTGTCTAATATCTGTAAAGTTCAAAGTGGGTGTGGCATCATCTGGGGTTTGAAGCAGGGCTGCCTCTGCTGCCTTTTTAATATCTCCGAGGACAACCTCAGGTATGTCTTGGGCTTGGTCTTGGGGCCGCTCAAAGTCACCCTCTCCACATAGATGTTCAATAGTTAAATGAGCCTTAGTGTGGTCTCCTTGATATTTTTGTAGGAGCCCTTTTAACTGTTTTTTCCATGTTCTTTCCCACAGCATATTCTCCGCGGGAGAGAGCAGGCACGATACAATATTTTTGATACCATGAGGCACTAGGGTGACAGTGGAGAGAGAAACCTGGAGCAGGTTTTTAAAGTAGGGTGACCCCCACCCATAGTCCTTGCTGGCTTTGCACAACTCCTTTAATAGCTGGTAAGGTATGGGTTCCCAATGAGCATTCCTGCCTCCTCTTGTATATGTGACTGGGGCAGCAAATGGCATGATCTTATTTGCTATGTCCCAATTGCCATCTCTGGCAGCCTGTTTTTTCACTTCAGCCCAATAATCTCTAGATTCAGCATCTGAATCTGAGAAATCGCTGCTCGCCTCTTCTGAACTGGAGGCAGAGAGCCTGGCAGGGGTGCGCGGCTTGTGGCGAGCCGGGGCCGCCCGCTGCAGTGCAGCCGGGACGGCGTCTCTCCGGCATCCCTCCCGCCCAGGCTCGGTTTTAGCAGCCTGGGAGCCTGGGGTAGGTCGGGTTTCTCAGGCAGGGCCAGCGATGGAGAGGACAGGGACACAGGAGGGAGCTGCAGGAGCAGGGGCTAGCAGGGGTGTCCCGGGGGAGAGAGGCGGGGGGCAGGGGACAGGCGCAGAGAGGGGGCAGGGCGCTGTAACGCGATCGGGCAGCAGAGGTGGTGGGCAGGGATCGGAGCCGGGGCTGGGCACAGGCACAAAGCCTGCCAGGGCCAGCACGTGGCTTTTGTCCTGCTGGGGGGGAGGGGAGAAGCGGCAGAATCGAAAGTGAGCTCTGCAGCTCGCTTTGTAAGACAGACCACGCTCCCGTCGTCTTGAAGCAAATTTAAACTGGGGAAAAACGGGGAATTATGTTCGGGAAAGAGGTTTTGGGTAGGACCGGGGACGGCTTGTCCTTCACCACCCCTGGCAGGGGACAAAGGAGACAGAGACAAGGCAGGCAGACGGTGGCAAATCTGTGCCCTGGGGCAGGCTCCTTCTCTCGATCTCCCTTGAATCAGGGCAGAGGGAGCAGGGATACAGGGGGACAGGAGAAGATAGGGGGACCTTTTTCGAACTGTTTCTAACATTTTTAAGAGCTTTTTAACTAGCTGGTAGAACAAATAAATTTTTCCCAACAGAAACAGCCAAGGGACAAGCCGTTTTAAATTCCCTTTGAAGTTGTTAAGCAACAAGGTAAGAAAACACATTAAATCATCCCTTGAAAAATGAAAATTCCCACAAATAAGGGTTTTTAGAACTTGGGGAAAAACTTCTCGTAGGAGATGGAGTATGTCACCCTCCATCTCCCTCTCCTCCCAGCCCCGAGACAAAAGAGAAAAAATAAAAGGATAAGAGGTGACCCGTATCTCACCAGAGGGTCAAATAATGTTCTTGGGGTGGTCCAGTCGGCTACAGATTGGTCTCCTCTTGTAAGGAAATTATCGGTCTCCCTCTCTAAAACTTCTGATAAAACTCAGAGGCTTTTTCGAGGGGATTGGCAGATCCAAATGCGGCTTGAATCCAGAGGCTCTGGAGACGCTGTCGTGGAGGTCCGAGGGAGTCCACGTTGGGTGCCAAATATTACAAAGTCCCTTGCGATTCTGTGGGCTCAGATGCATGAACACACAGATCCAGAGGTGACTTCAGTAATATGAATCCGACGGCAAGAAGCTGAGAAGGACACTTGCATAGAGTTCCAAGAGAGCAGTTTATTGCTACAACTCCTGAAGGTTTCCAGTGGCAAATGGCCCCAACCACGTGACGGGGCGATCCTAAGTATAGGGGAATGGCTAACAGCAAGAGCCAACCAGGGAATCAGAACTGGGGTACATCACCACCACCGAACAGGCATCCTGGGAGAGGCTTCTCTCTATCATAACCAATACTTCTTTGGCACCAGAGACTATCTTATCAAGAATGCTCTGTCCCTTATATCACAGGTTAATCACCCACCACATTTAAGCTGCAGCTTTCTCCATTCTATTATTCGTGTTCAGATTCTCAGCTCCAGGATTCACTGTGATCCACCTGTTGATTTATTAAAATATGGATATAGATCTAATATCGATACCCACCTGGAACGGACAAAGACTCTCTAACTCATTTGGGTTAGAAAGGGAATGTTTATTCCAGCGCCAGGAAGCTGTGAGGATCACTCCAAAAGCACAGCTCTGAGATTGCAAAACAATCTAAAGTCTATTTTTCCATGAACGTTCTAAATATTCAAAATACAAATACATATTTATAACATAGACACCTCCTATTCCCCATTTCATATGGAAATTAGCTAAAAACTCATTAAGCATGTGTAGTCCATTCCATGAAATGGGACGGTGGTCTCATAATTATGGGAGGGGTCCCTCATTGGATGAAGTAACTCTTCTTCCTCGCTATGACCTTTTTACCTTCTTAGTTTTTAACAATACATATGGCCTTGGAGAACTCCCAGTTCCTTTCCTTAAACAGGTTCTGAATGGAATCATCAATAACTGTCTGGCCCTTCCTTTGCAGATTCTTGTTACAGCCCAGCTGAACAACATCAGATAACCAATAATCAGTTCCCAGACCTGAGTAGTTTATTCCGGCTTCAGTTTAATCATCAATCTCTTTTTTTTTAATTCTGCCGTATTTGATTCCGAAACCTATTCTAACTAATCTTTTAACAAAATTCTAAATGTTTAAATGTTTAAGAAAAACTCAATTTAAATGCTTAAGAGAGACTTATTTTAAATGTTTCAAAGAGAGTCAATGTCTCAAGGCCCCTCTGTGTCACTGAGATTCCATTGCCCCACAGAGGTTTCCAGGTTTCCATGAGGCTGCGCTGTGTCCCAATGGACACTGGATTCCACAAGAGCTGGCAGTGGCCCAGTGGCACCTGTGTCCCATGAGGCCCCACTTGGTCCAAGTGGAGCCGTGGTTCCATGAGATTCCACGTTGTCCCAAGGCTCTGCTGAGTTCCATGAGGCTGCGCTGTGTCCCAATGGACAATCTCGCTGCCCCCGGCTCTGCCCTGCCATTGCCAGCCCTGCCCTGAGCTCTGCCCGGCCTCAGCCTCTGTGCCCTGGGACACACACACATGGCCTGAGCTCATCCTCCCTCTGGGTGCTTCTCCTGCCCCAGCACTGCCCTGGGAGGGTTCATTCCTCACAGCAGCTGCTGTGTTTATCCTGGTGCATTTTAGAGCTCTGCTTCTGCCCCTCTGTCACTTGTGTCTCCACAGAGCTCTGCAGGGAAAAGATTCATTGGATGGTGGAATGCCAGAGGTGGGAAGAGCCCCCTGAGCCCCCTTGGCCTGGGGGTGGCTGGGATGGAGTTCCCTTTGCCCAGAGCAGCCCCTGTGCTGCTGTGCTTGGCACTCGTGGCTGCAGCGGGGTTGGTCCCAGCCCAAGGCTTTGGCTGTCCCTGAGCAGGGCTGGCCCCGCATGAGGCGTCTCTGCAGCCCCCCCAAACCATGGGCTGGGGGTGGGCAAGTGTTCCCGAGGGCACAGGGAGGGGACAGCTGGGCTGGACTGACCCAAGGGATCTCCCATTCCATGTGACCTCATGGTCAGCAATGAACTGAGGGAAAGGAAGGGGGCGAGAGGGGGTCTGGATTTTTTGTATTGATACATTTGTCTTCCAAAGCAGCCACTCCATGTACTGAATTCTCGCCTCCCTGTGGTTTTCTTTGCTTCTGCATTTGGCCTCTGCTCTTTACTTCCCTGCCCCAACCATTAATGTCTCTTTCTGGTGACGCACAGTTTTCTCAGCTTCTTTTCTCCTGATGCCTGACTGGGGAGGGACAGTGCCAGAGACACTTGGTTGTCACCTGATGGACACAGAGGTTACCCCACAGTCACCTTGCCCAACCCTTCTCTTCTGGGCACAGCCAGAAATGTCAGGGCTCTGTCGGATGCCCAGCCCTGAGCCGGGCTCATGCCCTGCTCCCAGCCCCAGGGCTGCTCAGGGACACGAGTCCTTCCCTGGCACACTCACAGACAGCTCCTTGCAGCACGGGCAGGGGCTCCCTGGGCTCTGCTGCCACTGCCAGAGCCTGGCAGGGACCTCAGCCCTGCGGGTGTCACCCTGCCCTGCCCTGCCCGAGGTGCCCCACGGCCGCAGGGATGGGCACGGGGAGCTCTGTGCACAGGAGCTCATCCCAGCCCTGCATCCAGGGGGTTCCCAGGGCACGGCACTCTCTGCAAACTCCAGCAACAGCTGAAGGTGTTTGTGCTCACTGGGTTTATGTCCCCTCACACACACAGAGGATGTTCAGGGCTGTGTCTTGTCCGTGCACTGCAAACACGGACTCCTGACCCGCTCACTGGATGTCCCTCCATGGAGGGAAGAACAACCTCTGTGACCTGGGGAGAGAGGCCACTGCTGGCAGCGGCGCTGCCTTTGCCAGGGCACTGCTGGCTGCCCCCACCCTGAACACTGCCACCCTTTGCTGGTCACTGCTGCTTTCCTCTCCAGGGCACTGCCCAGGGCATATCCCTGAGAGAAAATGGGGAAGGAGATGGAAGCTTTCAGGCCCTGCACTGGGGAGATGCCCTTGCATGATGGAAATGCTGCTGCAGAGCCCAGCTCTGTCCCAGCAGTGCCCACGGCCTGTCCCTGCCTGCAGTCCCTGGGCAGTCCCACAGCAGGACTGGGACCCAGCTGGCAGAGCCCTGAGGCCTGAAACCAACGCAGGGGCTCTGCAGGGGAGTGTGGAAGGGAAGGAAGAGGAGCTGATGGAGGAGAAGCCCTGGGGCTCCCTGGCAGTGCTGTCCTGCTGGGACTTTTCTCCCCCAGCTCTGCCCAGAGGCACCGACCCTGCAGCTCCAGAGAAGTCAGGGAGGAAAGATGTCAGGGAAACAAGACAACACAAGGTTATTTATTTTCATCCAGCACACACATATTGCAGTCCAGCTCCCCGTTTATACAGCCTCTGGGTCATGCTAGAAAGGCAAATACAAAATTAAAAATGGAACAGGCAAAGATTTTTCTGTGAACGAATTCACAGATGAATAACACCTCTGTCAGCAGCAACAACCACAGGACAGAGAGTGGGCATTAATGAGCCACATCAGAACAGCTCTGCAGGACAAGGACAGTTTATTGCTTCTGAAAACCACCCGTGATCATTTTCCTCAGGGCATCCTTGAGCTCCTGGTTTCTCAGGCTGTAGATGAGGGGGTTCAGGGCTGGAGGCACCACCGAGTACAGAACTGACAGTGCCAGATCCAGGAGCGGGGACGAGATGGAGGGGGGCTTCAGGTAGGCAAACACTGAAGTGCTGAGGAACAGGGAGAGCACGACCAGGTGAGGGAGGCACATGGAAAAGGCTTTGTGCCGTCCCTGCTCAGAGGGGATCCTCAGCACGACCCTAAAAATCTGCACATAGGAGAAAACAATGAACACAAAACAGCCAAATGATAAACAGGAGCTCACCGTGAGAAGGCCAAGTTCCCTGAGGTAAGAGTGTGAGCAGGAGAGCTTGAGGATCTGTGGGATTTCACAGAAGAACTGGCCCAGGGCATTGCCCTGGCACAGGGGCAGGGAAAATGTACTGGCTGTGTGCATGAGAGCATTGAGAAAGGCACTGGCCCAGGCAGCTGCTGCCATGTGGGCACAAGCTCTGCTGCCCAGGAGGGTCCCGTAGTGCAGGGGTTTGCAGATGGACACGTAGCGGTCATAGCACATGATGGTCAGGAGGGCAAGCTCAACTGCAACAAAGAAGACAAACAGAAATAGCTGAGCAGCACATGCTGAGTAGGAGATGTGCGTGGTGCCGCAGAGGGAATTGTGCATGGCTTTGGGCACAGTGGTGCAGATGCAGCCCAGGTCGGTGAGGGCCAGGTTGAGCAGGAAGAAGAACATGGGGGTGTGCAGGTGTTGGCCGCAGGCTACGGCGCTGATGATGAGGCCGTTGCCCAGGAGGGCAGCCAGGGAGATGCCCAGCAAGAGGCAGAAGTGCAGGAGCTGCAGCTGCCGCGTGTCTGCCAATGCCAGCAGGAGGAAGTGGCTGATGGAGCTGCTGTTGGGCATTTGCTGGCTCTGGCCACGGGCACCTGGTCATGGAGAAAGGACAGGGACAAGTCAGCACAGGCTGCTTGGAGCCAAACCTGGGCCATTCCCTGCAGACTGTCCCGCTGGCACTCACCCACCCTTGTTCCTGCTCTGGGAAAACCTTCACCCAGCTCCCTGCCTGAGCTCCAGCTCTGCTGTCTGAGGGTGCCAGCAGCAGCCAGGCCTGTGTGTGGGGGCTCTCGAGGAGCCATCCCTGCCCCGCTGCCCTGGGTTTGTGGCCGTGTGGCAGAGGGACAAGGCTGGATAGTCAGGATTTGTCAGTAGAATCACTCCTCATGCAAACAGGCTTGGTACCATCTGCACTGACACTTCCAAAGGAAATAGATGG
>JAMPIT010000052.1:0-61106 GCA_026261815.1 Monarcha castaneiventris obscurior
GTGGCGGTAGAGACGGACACACCACACGTATAGTGATCCAAAGCCGCAAAAAGATCTTTATTCTTCTCAGCTATTATTCTTATACCTCTTCACAGCTACTGTGACACATGATTGTCTACGTAGCAAAACAATGACAGGGCTGTCTACAAAACAATGACCATTCAAACAGCAATACAAAAAGCTATACAAGCAATTAGCTACATATGATATGCAAGTCTCTTCCTGTACAATCTTGATACTCCATAACAAGAACATCTTCTCCTTGTGTCCAGAACATCTTCCTTCGCTGAGCATTCTTCTGGCTATCACTGTGGCTTTCACTGTTGCTGCAGTTTCTCACGGGTAAATTCTGACTGCTTTTAGGTCAATTTCTGTGAGACTGAGGCCTTCAGACCAGCTGTCAGCCTCAGCAATTCCCACAATTCCCCCTTTTTGTTTTTGAACCAGAAAAGCAGCGTTTATTGACTTCTGCAGGGCTCTTTGCAGAAAAGTCAACAAACACAGCACCAGCAACAAAAACAAGAGTACAACAAGCAAGATTATACCTCCCACCTTCAGCAAATCTTTGAGCCATCCCGTGATACCCCAGTCACTAGACAATGTATTAAACTATCACTCTTTCTCAGCTTCTGCACCCCATTCCGCAGTTCTTGAATATTCGCAAAAACTGACTTTGAATGGTCTGACAGATTCATGCAGCACATACCCTCAAAATCCTCACAACCATGTCCATGTGCTAAAAGTAAAAAATCAATGGCTGCACGATTTTGCAGAGTAGCTTGTCGTACAGAGTGAACGTCTGTTAGTAGTCCTGCTAGAGCTTCTGAAGTCTCATTAGCGTTTTTATCAAGCCAGCATCTCAGCTTATCAAGCATAGCCAATGCTTTTCCTGCAGCAACACTAGGAGCAAGTAGCGAAGCAATCACTCTCGATCCCTTTCCCCAAAATCCCACGTTATCTTTGCAATTTTCGTCGAAGGACTAGAGAGCTCATCGCCTATGGCACAAAGAACGACTCACTCTTCGCCCGCGGTGCAAAAAATGAGCCATGTCTGCGACCATAGGGATGTCGGGAGCGAACGTTGTCAGACGTCCAATTGTGCATGGCCCACCCATCATATTGGATGGGAGGCCGGACCATGCTCAGTCTCTGCAAATCAAAAACAATCCCCGGGGTAATTGTCTAGGCACTTGGTTGTTAGCAAAAGCAACACCTGAACTATCATTACACCAGAGCGAAGCATTCGAGTACTGTGGCTGGATAGGCGATACTTCATTTGTTGGCCCATCAAACCATGTCCTCGAAATGTTAAAATTTACACAAGTTGAAGCTCCAAGAGATCCTATAATATCAATTTCTTGGGGCTCGTCCAGCTTAGATGTTGAGGCTAGCCTTTCGCCATTTGCATTGGTCCCATTAACAAGTGCCTTGATTTCTGTGTTATTATGTATCGGTACACCTACTAAACATGTCTGAAAAGGGGATTGCGGAGTTGCAAGCGATAGACATATAGAAGATTGATTTAAAGCATGAGCTAGGGTTATCCATACATTTTCCCGAGGCATAGGAGGAATGGGAGGCAACACAGCCTTTCCTTCCCCTATGCAAAACCAAATGACAGCAATCATCAGCATCCAAGTTTCAAGCTGATCCATTACTTGTTCGTGGGGCGAGTCTGCTGTGTCGTAGATCAGGCTTCACACACCGCGCCGGCACCCAATGGGCTCCAGTATCTGTGAAGACACAAGCATATCCACACCCCCAAGTGATGAGGTCCCAAGGACCTTCCCACTTGTTAGTAATCAGATCTCTCACTAACACTTTTCCTCGGGGAAAAGTCACTGTTGCATCTGTCTGTAAAGAAAGAAAATGCTTCAAAATAACAGGAATATTAGAATCAGAAGGTACTGTAAGGTGATTAATTGTATACAAAGCCTTTTGTAGTCTACTCTGTGGGGGTTCCCCCACCATTCCCGCCTTTTGTTTTTGCAAAACGCACTTCAGGGTACCATGAGAACGTTCAATGATGGCTTGACCAGTGGGTGAATGAGGGATACCAAACTTATGGTCCACACCCCATAGTTGTAAAAATTGCCTTGTCCTCTCAGAGGTATAGGCAGGGCCATTATCAGTTTTTATAGATGATGGCACCCCCAAAACAGCAAAAGCCAATCGCCAATGTGCAATAACATCTTGGCCCTTTTCTCCTGTGTGAGCAGATGCCCACATAGCAGAAGAAAAGGTATCAATAGAAACATGCATGTACCTGAGATGACCAAATTCAGCAACCTGAGTGACATCTGTCTGCCAGAGCTGCAATGCTTGTAGGCCCCTGGGATTAACACCTAAGGGCAAAGGTGCAGCAAATCCCTGGCAGTCGGGACACGAATTAACAATGTCACGAGCCTGAGTAGGTGTGAGCGAAAATTATGTCTGCAAAGTACATGCATTCTGATGGAAGAAATCATGTGACGCCTTGGCTTGTGCCACCCGGTCAGGCTGAGGCGCCACCCATGCAGGATTAGCGAGCCTATCAGCCCTAGAGTTACCTTCTGCTATAAAACCTGGTAACGTAGTGTGATTTCGAATGTGTAAAATGTAGTAAGGATGGATTCGATCTTGAATTGCAGACCACAAAGCTTTTAACAATGAAAACAAAGTAACATTATTAACTTCCTTTAGAAGCGAGCAATCTAAACGCTATGCAATATCTGCAACATAAGCGGAATCAGTTACAAGGTTCAGTGGTACATGAGAAAATCGCTGGAATACCATGGTCACGGCTCTTAGTTCAACAAGCTGAGCAGAGCCTGACTCATGCCCTTCCAGCACCTGCCATCCAGAATCATCTCTCCAGGTGACAATGGCCTTCCCAGTTTTCCCTGACCCATCTGTAAAAACTGTAAGTCTTTGCACTGGCACACGGCTATTTTTTGGATGCAAAGACAAAGAACTTGACTTTGCTAATTGCAACAACTTATGACTGGGTAAATGATAAGTAATTTGTCCCAAAAAATTTTGCAATGCTGCTTGCAGTGGAGTGCTGTTAGCAAAGCTCCACTCAAAGTAATCTTGTACTGTAAGTACAATTTTTTCTGGATCCTTAGCCATGAGCTGCAAACATCTTTGACGACATTTGATTATTAACTGAGCAATCAATTCAAACAACGTGGGAACTGTCTTTTTTGGTTGATGAGGTAAAAAAATCCATTCTAAAATATGTAATGGGTCAGGCCATTGGTCATTCCACTGGCCAATAATACCTGTAGGATGAAGATCTGGAATGGTAACAAAAACGGTGGTATCAATGGAGGGATCTATTCTGTAAACTTGTCGTGTGGAAACAGCCTGCTGGACCTCATCCAGCGCTCCCTGTGCCTCAGGAGTCAGGGTTCGAGGCGAATTTAAATCTGGGTCTCCTTTCAATGTATCAAACAAAGGAGACAACTGTGATGTGGTCAGTCCCAAATAAGGGCGTAGCCAATTGATGATGCCTAACAATTTTTGAGCATCATTTAAAGTTTTAATAGTATTTTTAAATTGTATGTTTTGATGCTGTATTGTTTGTTCCAGGATTTTGACTCCCAAATATTTCCAAGGAGGGTGCTGTTGCACCTTTTCTGGAGCCACCTGCAATCCATATGAATGCAAGGCAGCAAGCAATTGAGGTTGTATCCTCAGCAATTCTTCCTGAGTTGGTGTTGCTACCAGTATATCATCCATCTAATGATAGCAATATGAACCAGGAAATTGTTCACGAATTCCAGACAAAGCTTGTGCTACATACCATTGACAAATGGTGGGGCTGTTTTTCATGCCTTGTGGTAAGACCTTCCATTGATACCTCTTTATAGGTTTAGCATTGTTAATTGAGGGTACAGTGAAAGCAAATTTTGGTGAGTCCTGAGGGTGCAAAGGAATTGTGAAAAAACAATCTTTTAAATCAACAATCAAGATGTCCCACCCCATAGGTATCATTGTGGGAGAGGGCATTCCAGGTTGCAATGCCCCCATGCTTTCCATTACTGCATTGATCTTTCTGAGATCATGAATCAACCTCCATTTCCCTGATCTTTTCTTAATTACAAAAACAGGTGTGTTCCAAGGGCTCATAGATGGCTCAATGTGCCCTTGCTGTAATTGTTCTTGAACCAGTTCATGAAGGGGGGCTAATTTCTCCTTTGATAGGGGCCACTGGCTTTCTCAGATGACTTGTTCTGTGAGCCATTGCAAAGGCAATGTAGGGTATTTTGCACCCTTCTCCACAGTGGCCCCTATTAAAAATCCGTCCCAATCCTCACCCCCCAGGCTGCAAGCACATCCCGTCCCCATAGGTTCAATGGTGCTGCGGCAACATATGGCCGAACAGTGGCTGTCTGTCCTTCTTCATTGTTAATTAATACAGGTTGTGTGCTTAAGTAACTTTGTGTTATCCCTCCCAATCCTGCAATGGCTGACCCCACAGGAGTCAGAGGCCATGCAGGAGGCCATGCAGAAAAGGAGACTATGGAGACATCAGCACCTGTATCAATTAAACCTTGAAGTCGAATTTGCGATGGGCTGGCATGAGGCAGAGTGAGGGTACATGTCATGTGCGGTCGCTGACCCGAGATGTCCTTGGTCCAGAAGATCTGCGGTGTTCTAGTGGATCCAAAGGCTCCATCTCCACGCATCCGTTGTTCTGTTCTGGGAACACATGACTTAAAAGGCACAAGTTGAGCAATAAAAGTCTTTTCAGGAATGGTAACTGGTGGTGAAGGAGTAGAAACCAAAGCACAAATTTGTCCTGTAAAATCAGCATCAATAATTCCAGGATGCACAAAAATTCCCTGAAGGGTAACTGGATCTGCCCATAAGCAAAGCACTCAGTCCCTGGCCTAAAGGCCCACAAGCATTCAAAGGAACCTTGTGTACTTGACAAGAGTTCAAAGTTACTGTTGTTGCTGTGGAAACATCCACACCTGCGGCTCCCCTTGTGCTCCCGCTGAGTTGGTTGAGTAGGCCTGTGTTGGCAGCATGCCCTGAGTTGGCAGCATTCCCTGGGGAAGTATTTGTGTCGGAGCGCCCTTCCCCTTTACAACGCTCCTTTTCCAGTTTACCGAATTTCCCAAAAACTGACCATTAGCATGATATTTGGATTTACATTGTTTAGCAAAATGTCCTGGTTTGCCACATCTGTTACAGAGAATTGCTCCAGGGACTACCTTTTTATTGCTCTCCATTCTAGGAGTCTTTAGAGGGCACTGAGATTTAATGTGCCCCAGCCGCCCACAGCTGTAACAGTGAGGCGCTACCTTGATAGCTGCAGCAACAGCTGTAGCAACAGACTCCGATAACATAGCCATTTGATGCGATGTAGTTCCTATTTTTGCACATGCATTAATCATTTCATGCAATGAGGGGTTTTTAGTAGGTAGCAAATCAATGGCTTTTCTACATTCCTCATTTGCATTGTCCCGTGCCAACTGCAAAAGTAAAGTTTCCCTTACATTCTTATCAACAATCTGTTTTTCCATCGCCTCCTGGAGGCGGTCCAGAAAAGTCATAAAGGTTTCGTGAGGGGTCTGTTTAATAGTAGTATAACTCTTTTCAGGAGCTGACATATTTGCTACCTTAAACAGAGCTTGCAAGGCATGGTAACGAGACTGCTCTAGGATCAAAGGGTGTAACCGAGCCTGCAACTGAGGCTCCTGTATTGGGTGTACTCCTAATAGTTGAGGCAAACCTGCACCAAATCGAGGATCATTTAAAGGCAGTCGCATATTATTCAAAGCAACCTTCTCACAAGAACTCCTCCATTCATTTTCAAACACCATGTACTGAACTGGCGTACAGAGCAATTTAGCAATCTGCTTTAAATCAAAAGGAGTCAATTCCTCACTTGTTATAAATTTCAGCATCTTTGCCACAGCAGGGGACCCCAAACCATGCTTAACAGCAAGCTGACATAACTCAGATAGTACCTGCCAGTTAAACGGCACAGGTTGATCAGGCCCCAGACCTCTCCCTCTAATGACTGGAAAAGCAGAGGCTACAGGCTCTTGCGAATGTGACACCTCTGAGTCTGGCAATTGTCGGATAGCAGCAAGCCGCTCTGCAGCTTCACAATCTCCCGCAGCCAAGGCTTTAAGCCGCATTTCCCTCCAAAAAGCTGCAGGGTCTCGCATGCCCCAAGCTACAGGATTGGGTTGCAGAGCTAGAGTATCCTTAGAAGGCAGGTTATCACTGAGTCCCTGATACAAATTGACTTGCCCCTTGTACAAATAGATTAGTAATAGGAGGTGGCAGGGGTGCTGAGGGTACAATTTCATTCCCACCCTTTCCATCACTGTCATTCCCCCCACCCGGTTGCACAGGCAGATCAAAGGAATTTATGGGGACTGGAGGAGGGGAAGCATAGCGAGAAGCAGGGTTGGAAAGGGCAGAAAGCGAAGCCCTCCGTGGCTTGGGTACTGGAAAAAATACTTTTTTTGCCGCTCCAACCCACGTTCTGTCCACCCCCCCGCTGCAATGTCCTCGGTCCGGCCAGCATTATCTGTCTCTGTTCTCTTTGCTGTACCAGCTTCTGCAGTGTCTTGTTCCTTTTTTAATTCTTTCAAAGTGTTTAAAACTAATCTCCAAGTTGTCTTAAGTTCTAGAGCAGTATCATTTCCAAGAGAAGTAAGGTCAAATATTTGCAGTCCCACTGCTTCCCATGTCCGTACGCTAAAAGTGTTGGTGCTTGAAACCTCGAATCCTTGATTTTTGCACCACAGTAACAGTTTTTGCAATGTTAATTTATCATAATTTATGTCACGTTGTTTTAACATCGATGTCAATACACTAACTATTGATTTTTCCTCTTGGGATATATTTGCTCCCATAGTTTGTTCCCAGCGGCCTACCTTAAAAATTTTTGCAGATCGGTCTTTGGTAGCTCTCCACGCTACTCTTATTTTCCGCTGGGCTCCGTCTCCCCTGCTTCCCACACAGGCTCCCTGCTCTCCAGGCAGGCTCTTTGGATCACAGTAGCTCCAAGTATCGCATCAGCCCTTCAATCACGTCGGGGGTCACCATATGTGGCGGTAGAGACGGACACACCACACGTATAGTGATCCAAAGCCGCAAAAAGATCTTTATTCTTCTCAGCTATTATTCTTATACCTCTTCACAGCTACTGTGACACATGATTGTCTATGTAGCAAAACAATGACAGGGCTGTCTACAAAACAATGACCATTCAAACAGCAATACAAAAAGCTATACAAGCAATTAGCTACATATGATATGCAAGTCTCTTCCTGTACAATCTTGATACTCCATAACAAGAACATCTTCTCCTTGTGTCCAGAACATCTTCCTTCGCTGAGCATTCTTCTGGCTATCACTGTGGCTTTCACTGTTGCTGCAGTTTCTCATGGGTAAATTCTGACTGCTTTTAGGTCAGTTTCTGTGAGACTGAGGCCTTCAGACCAGCTGTCAGCCTCAGCAATTCCCACAGAGAGCTCGTGTCACAGACAGCGCCTGAGCCCACCCTCCCGCCGCAGACCGAGAAGGCGGGGAATGGGTCCTCCCCGCAGAGCACTCGGGCTGCTAGCCTGCCGGTCTCGGATGATTGGCAGCTTTCCGGGGACGGTTCGGCCATAGGAAATCCTGGGAAGCCGGCGGTCCCGGCTTCGCCCCCACCACGTGGCTCTGGAAGGCCAGCGGTCCCAGCTTCGCGCCTCCCTGGCTCCAGAAGGGGGCCGCGGTCAGTTTCGCCACCCGTGTGCGGCTCCAGAAAGCCAGCGCGATTGGTTTCGCCATCCCCCGGCTCCAGGAAAGCGGAGCTGGCAGGTTCGCCCCCACCCCGCGCGTGGCGGGGGAGGCAGGGCAGCAAGAAATGCCCATTCCCCTGCGCCTTCCTGGTGCTGGATGTAACAGGACCAGTGTGGACGGTTGGAGAGCAGGCCCAGGCCGTTGGGGCTGCAAGCAGCCATTGGCTGGTTGGCTGCATGGCAACTGCTTCAGCCAATAGGGATCGACCACGCGGACCTTCAACCCTATATAAGTGAGGAAGGACGCAATAAAGTTGGCTGTTGTGCATGATCCAAGGTGTGTTGTGTCGCATTCCTGCCTCCAGCATCAAAGCAACGGGGGAAGGGGGGGGGGGTTGAAAACCCGTGCGACAGTAAGAGCGGAATGTCTGAAGTGTGGCGCTTCTACCGTCTATACTCCCGGGGCACCGGGGATACGAATCAAACCAGCGTCTGACGCTGAGGCGGCAGCTGGTTTGTTGGTTTCAGACGACAGTGCCGCTGGCTCAGACGCCGAGCCCGGCCCCGGGGCGTCTAAAGCGGTAGCGACAGAGGGTTTTGCCGGCACGGCGAGTCCAGCTCCGGGCTCCGGGGACGCCGCCCCCTGCTCGTGGCGGGCGGCCCCTGCGCTCGGTGTGCATGCGACCGGCGGAACTCTTGTGGGCGCAGTTTCAGCCGCTCTCCCTGCTGACCGGTTCGGGCAGTCCCACCCCCAATCATCCCGGTCTGTGCCCGTGCCGCGGGAGCGCGCCCCGTCCCCAGAGAGCCGCCGCTCCCGGTGGCTCAGCCCATCCCCGCGCAGGGGCGGAGGGAGCGCGGCCAAGCCCCGCTCCGCCCGGCGTCTCCGGCCGTGGTTGCCGGGGGCTCGTCTCGGACACCGCGGACTCCGACAGCACGGACTCGGACAGCGTGGGCTCAGAGGTTTCGTCCGTGGGACATTCCAAACATGCCAAAGCTGCAGGGGGGAGGACTTCCAAGGTGTTTGTTTTTGGTGCAGGCAGTGGAGCCGCGGAGAAGCCGCGGTCCTCCCGGGGCAGGCCCCTGGACCGCAAGTCTGTGTCCGGTAGCCTCTGGACCCTCCCGCAATGCAAGGTCACAGTGTGCCCCAGAGATAAGACGAAATTCTGGGGAGATGTTAGAGCGAAAGTTGAGGAGGTGAGCGACCGTCCTAAAGCCCGTCGCCTTAAGGCTTGTGCAGGCAGATCTCGGAGCCCTGCTGCAGCTTTAGTCCCTGTGAAAAGCAAGGGACGGTACGCAGCAGGTGCTGCAGCCTCACCAGGAGGACTGCAGGCTTTTCCTGTTGTCCTTGGTGATGGTCAGAATAGTTATCAGGGTTTATCATGGAAGTCCTTGATGGAGCTCCGGGACGAGGCTGGAAAACATGGTCTGGGGTCTAGTGAAGTTATGCAGCTCCTTAGAGTTTTTAATGGTACTTTGCTAGTGCCTTATGATGTTCGGAGTATGGCTCGTGTTCTTTTTTGGCCTTTGGAATATGACATCTTTGAAACAAAGTGGACTCAGCTAGCAGCTAGGGCATTAGCATACAATGCTACGCTGGGCCAGCAGGATCCCAGACATGGAATTGGAATAGATGTCCTGCTGGGTACTGGTAATTTTGATGATGCTAGAATGCAGACTGCCATGGACCATGTTGTGGTGGACCAATGCCGTGAGACAGGAATGGTAGCGTTGATTCAAACCATTGAGATGGCTGCTCCTGTAGAGCAGTTTGTGGATGTTACACAGAGGGATGGTGAGTCCTTCTTGCGGTTTGCAAACAGGCTCATTGCTTCTGTTGAGAGGCAGGTGGAGAATCCAGATGCAAGAGAGCTGAAACTTAAGCAACTTGAAAGAACTCGTTGTACTCCTGAGTGTCAGAACCTTATAGACGCACTCCCTGGTGATCCTTCTGTAATGCAGATGGCTGAGGCCTGTAAAAAGGCGGGCACTGCCGGTCGTAAGGTGGTTGCCGTGGCTGCTGCCCCATGGCCTGCCTGGACAGGGCCGCAGGGCGGGCAGCGGAAGCAGGTGAGTGCTCAGGCCAGCAGGAAACCGAGAAGGAAGGTGCGGAAAGGCACGACTGTCTTGTTTTTCTGTGCTCGGTGTGGAAAACCAAACCATACTGCAAAGGCTTGCAAGGCTGCAGTTTCTGTTACTGGTCGGTCTTCATCGCACTCGGGAAATGGGGCGCGGAGCATGCGGGGGAGACATGCTTGGACACAAGTGTCTCTCCAAACCCCGGAGCCGATGGAGGTCTGCTTGGCCGGCTCGCAGCCAGCACCAGCGGCTCAGCAGGTGTTGATGTCTGCACAGCAGCACCGGTCATCTTAGACGCTTGCGCAGTGCACAAGGTCCCCTTAGGCGATGGCATGAGTGCTTTCCTCATGTGGAGGTCTAGTGCTAGTTCAGGGTATCGTTATGCATCTGGAACTCATTGATGTGGATTATACGGGATGCATTTATGCCGTGGTTTCCACACCCACCCCCCCGGTCACAATTCCTGAAAAGACTCGGATTGCTCAACTTGTCCCCTTTAAGTCTTCTGTTCGCAGGACAGAATTGAGGTCACAAGGAGACGGCTGCTTTGGTTCCACTGGGCCGCCTCACGTTCATTGGACTGCTGTCATGACCAAACGACGTCCTGAGATGCGGTGCACCCTGCCCATCCCTGGTGCGACACCGCCAGAGATCTCTCTCCGCGGGCTTCTTGACAGCGGTGCAGACGTCACTATTCTCTCTCTTGCCGCTTGGCCTCCAGAGTGGCTGTTGGACCCGGTGGGGGCACCTGTAGCGGGACTGGGAGGGACGAAGCACTGCTACGTGAGCCAGAAGCCTGTGGTGATAACGAACTCAGAGGGACAGACGGCCGTGATTAGGCCTCATGTTACTGAAACTGTTCTTAACCTCTGGGGGAGGGATGTTCTGGCTGCATGGGGGGTGCGTATCGGGACAGATTTTTACTAGGGGCCACTGCGTTGAAGGGCACAGAGTGTTCTACGCCTCCTATCTGGTGGCTGGTGGACAAAGTAATCTGGCAAGATCAGTGGCCTCTCCCTAAAGATAAACTAGAAGCCCTTCATAAGTTGGTTCAGGAGCAATTGGCCCAGGGTCATCTGGAACCTTCTACCAGTCCCTGGAACACTCTTGTCTTCTGCATCAAAAAGAAATCTGGGAACTGGAGGTTGTTACAAGACCTTTGGAAGGTTAATGCCATAATGGAGAGCATGGGGACGTTGCAGGCTGGAATGCCGTCGCCCACCATGCTTCCTGCAGATTGGCCGATCCTCATCGTGGATCTGAAGGATTGTTTCTTTTCAATTCCTTTGCATCCCGATGACAGGCCGAAATTTGCTTTCATGGTACCAGCAATTAACAATGCTGGTCCTGCACAGAGATATCAATGGAGGATTCTTCCCCAAGGGATGCGGAATTTGCCGGCCATATGCCAAATGTATGTGGCCAGAGCCTTATCTGGAGTTCACAGGCAGTTTCCTGATGCTCAGTTTTATCATTATATGGATGACATATTGGTGGCTGTGTCCACCCAGGATGAGCTGCTGAGGATCCAGCCTCAGTTGCTCGATGCTCTGCATTCGCACGGGCTGCAGGTGGCTCCAGAGAAGGTTCAGCAACAACCTCCTTGGAAATATTTGGGGGTCAAAATTTTGGAACGTACGGTTCAACACCAAGAGGTGCAATTTGTGCATTCGATGAACACACTGAATGATGCCCAGAAATTGGTGGGTGTCATTGCTTGGTTATGTCCATATTTGGGACTAACCACGGCGCAGTTGTCTCCTTTGTTTGATTTGTTGAAGGGAGACTCTGATTTGAAGTCGCCTCGCACATTGACCCCTGAAGCACGTCAGGTGCTGGAGGAGGTGCAGCGAGCTGTTTCTGCTCGACAGGTTTATTGCATTGATCCCTCCGTTGATGTCACTGTTTTCATCACCACACCAGGTTTGCATTCCACAGGTATCATTGGCCAATGGAGTGACAAATGGTCTGATCCTTTGTACGTCCTGGAATGGGTCTTCTTGCCCCATCAGCCGCAGAAGATGGCAACTGCATTGTTTGAGCTGATCGCTCGCTTGATAGTCAAATGCCGGCAACGGTGTTTGCAATTGGTGGGTGCAGACCCCGCACAGATTGTACTGCCGGTACAGTGGGAGGACTTTGACTGGAGCTTTGCAAACAGTGTTTCGCTGCAAAGTGCTCTAGAAAATTTTTCAGGGCAGATTACGTATCGTCTCCCTAGCCACAAGTTGCCGCAAGTGGCAAGACTCACAGAGGTTTCTCTGAGACCCAAACACAGTCAGGAGCCAGTGCACGGACCCACTGTCTTTACTGATGGTTTGGACAGAACTGGGAAGGCCATTGTTACTTGGAGGGATGGATCTGAGTGGCAGGTTCTGGAAGGTCGTGAGGTTGGCTCAGCCCAATTGGTTGAACTGAGGGCTGCTCTTACGGCATTTCAAAAGTTTTCCCAGCAACCTTTCAATGTGGTCACGGATTCCACCTATGTGACTGACATAGCGAAGCAGTTGAGTTATTCAGTTTTGAAGGAGGTCGGCACTGCTGATCTGTTTCATTTGCTGAAGACCCTGTGGTGTGTCATTCAGGAACAGGTTCATCCCTACTGTGTTCTGCATGTAAGGAGTCATACCCATTTGCCAGGGTTCATAGCGGAAGGTAACGTGAGGGCTGACAAGCTGGCTAACCCAGCATGGGTAGCACCTCAGCCTGCCAAAGCATCGCATGGGTTTTTCCATCAGAACGCACATACCCTGCAGAAGCAGCTTCAGCTGATGCCAACTGAGGCCCGTGACATTGTCGAGTCGTGCGACAATTTTCACGCACTTGCTGAGCCTTTGCCGGCGGGGGTAAACCCCAGGGGCCTTAGGGCCTTGGAGATTTGGCAGACTGACGCCACCCAAGTTGCCAAATTTGGCCCGCTCAAGTATGTGCATGTCACGGTGGACACCTGCTCCTCTGCCATGTGGGCTTCTGCTCACATTGGAGAGAAGGGCTGCGATGTCACTGCCCACTGGAGGCAGGCCTTTGCTGTTCTAGGCATACCTTCTGCTGTGAAGACTGAAAATGGTCCTGCTTACGTCTTGAAGGAGGTGAGGCAGTTCCTGCAGTTGTGGGGTGTGTCACACAAGTTTGGTATTCCTCATTCTCCGATTGGTCAAGCTATTGTGGAACGTGCTCATGGCACTCTGAAGCAGATGCTTCAAAAACAAAAACGGGGAATGCAGGGTGAACCCCCACACAGTCGGTTGGCAAAAGCTTTGTATACCCTCAATCACCTTACGGTACCACAGAATTCTAATAATCCTATTATTTTGAACCATCACCTCTCGTTACAGGCTTCGGATGAGGCACAGCAGCCTCGAGCAAAGGTTCGAGTGAGAAATTTAGTCACCAAACAGTGGGAAGGTCCCTATGACCTTATCGCTTTGGGGCGTGGGTATGCTTGTGTATCCACAGATACTGGGGTGCGCTGGGTACCTGCAAAGTGTGTCCATCCTGACCTGTGACCGCAGAGGCAAAATGCAGCACACAGGCAGGGTGGAAACCGTGACCAGAATGAAAGTGATCAAGTGGGTGGAACATCGAGTGATGACTCAGATGCAGACGATGTGAGTGTTCACACCGATGGTCCTTCCACAAGCAGAAATTGAACATTGTTCGTTTTTCTTTTTTTCTTTTTTTTTTTTAAAGGGAAAAGGGTGAGATGTTGCCCTGATTTTTGCAGTGTTCTATGTTTTTACTTTCTGTAGTAGAATTTCTCATGCATTTTCTATAAACATAGCTCTTGCTTTTCTAACCGGCCTAGATTGTTTGGAACTTCTGGATTGTTTTTCATTCCTTTCTCCTAAGGTGGAGAAAGATGATAGACTATGTTCCTATCCTGTAGAATTGCAGAGGTGTTAACCTCATCTACCAATGTATGGTTGTCTAAAGAAAGATAAAAAAAGTCAGAGAATAAAGAAGGGCAGGACTTTTGGGCTCTCTCTTGCCTTCTGGCCCTTGCCCTGCTTAGTGGTCTTGACCTGCTGCTTGAGTCTGCGTGTTCCTTTCGTGTCCGGCAGTGTGACAAACAACCTCTGAGAATATATTCTTTCATTCACAAAAACTTTAATAATATGCTGAATTTCTGTAATGGCAATTATAATCAGACTTTGAAAAAGCACAATTAAAGTTCACTTCAATTTAGGATACACATAAGCACTCATCAAAGTTGCTTTTTACAAGATGATCAAACAGAGGAAAAATATAGAAATAAAAGCCAGTGACAGAGAAATTAATATATCAAAGAGTACAGGTATGTAACATATTAATATCTTGTATTATATATCAAACTGTAAGTCCTGTTCCCAGTTTCATGTGGGCAGATATTCTCCATGCATGAAGCCAAACCTTACAATCCACTGATGACACAATTAGGCTACTTGAGCTGCATAATAGACAATCTGGCATAAGAATATTTAAATATATGGTTAAAAATCAAGTTCGTGTGCTCAATGAAAGCAATTTTAGTTGAAATATGGTGATGATCACAACACGTTCCTGCAGATTATGGTGTGCATTAATGTCTGAAACAAAGCCCACCAGAGGCAGTGAAGCTGCTCCGTTGTTCAAAGTTAAAGACATTTTGAAGTGCTTAGTGTAAGTTACCAGCTGAAAGAGAAAGAGCAACTTATATGCCTTTCCAGGTAACAGCTCCTTAGAGAACATTGCTCATTTTGTTCAGATTGTAGGAATCCTGTGTTTTCAGCAAGGCCAAATGGTCAATATTGTCAGAAGTGACCATTTCCACTGACACTGTAATTACATTCAATTTTTGAGGAAATATTCTGGAACAGTAAAAATTAGTAAAACTATGTGTTTACTTATGCACATGCATATATAGTAAAGATTAAAATAGGGCATCTCCTCCTCTGACCTTGGTATTCCCTAAGTCATTCCCCTTTTCCCTTTTTTCTTTCCTTACCCACTATCATGGCTGCAGAGCTCAGAGACCACCCAGCAGCCTCTTGCAGCTCTTGGGCACCTGCACCTATAAGTATAAAAACTATATATGTGTCTTTTTACTGTTCTTTGACATACATAGATACAGAGAGTCTTTTCTTCACAGAAATATATGCAATAAAAAAATAAAATGAAAAGAAATCAGCACAAAATGCACACATCAGGAGACTTATCTTACAGAAATACAGAGAAATTTACAACTTGGAACCAAAATTGTGAAAAATATGTCTATTCACAGAACCTGTTCCATGTCATAGCCTGAGCAGTGAGACCTGTGAGCCAAACCGACATCATTTTACCTTTTAATAGTCTGATTCTGTATCCTACTTATTTGTACACAGCAATAGTTTAGCTGCCTTGGCAGAAAAAGTTGCAGTTCACTGTCAACAACATGCCTTTAGTAAAGGTTTATTTCAAAATGAACAAGGTGTGAAATTAAGAGTTCTGTTGAAAGACATCACTCCAGGTGATTACCTCCATAAATTCTCCTTTTAACAGAACATATTTCATTGCACCCAAAGTCAGAACTAAGCTAAAATGTCCTACCAAAATGCCTCACTGGTATTTTACACTTTACGAATTGTCAGTGTGATATAATGTAAAATCAGAAATACATTGTAGCTATATCACAATCCAATGGGATGGATGCCGAGTCCCTCAGCCCCTCGACCGGATAGCTGCAGATGTATGAGGCAGCCCTGGCGACTCAGCCGTGTTCTGCTGCCACAGTCCACCAGCGGCCGCTTGTCAGTGCTCACTCCCCTGGGGCAGTCCTCCCGAGAGGTTGCCTGGTGGAGCGGCGAGCCGAGGTGCAGAGACAAAGAAGCAGGGAGAGGCTTTCCGTGTGATATCCAGGAACAGATTTATTGCCAGGACGGGTCAGGGACGGATAAGCCCCAAATTCCGGTTCGGGGACAACTTTTAAGGGAAGGAGGTGTGGCTAACAGTGTCGGCTGGGGACCAACGGGAAAGCAAGGGACCGGGGACAGACAACCGCGATATCCAAGAACAGCGTTTAGGAGGTAGGAACAAAGAGCCTTAGCTAATGAAATTACAGAATTGGGAGAATTTTCTAGAGAGAGAGGCGGTGGCTCTATATCTCGTCCTCGCCCCCTGATACACCCTCAGAGGACGGCTCGTCCACCCATTGGATAGCGAGAAACTGATGGGCATCAGGAGAGCACATCCCGGGGCTGGGCTGAGCCACTGCAGCAGATGGAAAATCTGCAGAGAAAGCACTGGAAAAATTTAGAGAGAACGACAAGAAATGTAAAATTGAATGAAGTATGTTACTAGTAATTTTTGCTTTTGCCCCAAACCTATTTCTGCTGGCTTTCTCTCTCGTCGTCTAAAATTAAACGTATATTATTGATAATAATTTCCCATTCCACATAGCTCATTTCTAGATGCTAAAAACCAGCATGAGACAACATATCTGAGCTCTCTGGAAGTCTGAGCACTGACAGCAGAGAGCCAGGAATCTTCTCCCTCTCTCCATTGATGACTCCTCATGGGCCAAGGGCTTTACATCCCCGTAAAACCAGATGTAAAAGGCTCTCCAGGCATTTTCGCCAGGGGTTATGATGGGTACATTTCAGTGTATTGGCGAAGCACCACCTGTGTATTCTGGGAGATGGCTCCAGCTCATGCACAGCATTCCTGGCTTTAAACTCTGCCAAGCCCAAGATCACTGGAACACAGGCCATGAAATCTCTCCATAACTCCACATTCCTGCACTTCTGCACCCACCAAGTATCAGGAGAAGTAAAAAGTCTGTCCCCCAGATTTAGGTAACATAATTTTCATGTCAGTAAAGTGAAAGATTTACTAAAATACAGTAACCTTTTTATTCTTATGGCAGGGTTAAACATATTCCTGCACAAAATCATGAAATAAAAGTTCATATAGCCTTCTCTCTAAAAAAACCAAAAAAACAAAAAACCAAAAAACCCACCAAAAAATTAAACATAAGTATCTTAGGTTTAAGAAAATTTAAAGGGTTCATTTTGTCCTTGGGAAAAAAGTATCTATCTGTTATTAAACAATGTTTTAAAAAATCCTTTTTTCAGGATTTTCAACTTGGCATATTAGTATTATAATAACTAAAATAGATACTTTAATATGAGAAGACTTTCACAAAATTTTGCCAAAAAAGCATGGTTACAGAAAAGTGTCACTAAAAAATCTCCAAACTTAAAATTGTCACGAGTTTTAGCTGAAACTCTGAAAAATTACTCATCTCTCTAATTTACTTACAAATGTAGAAAACAGCTTTTATAGTCATAAAACTTATGAAAGCAGTTTGCAAATCCTTATTTGTATTTTAGAAAAGTCAAATGAGAACCAAACCTCAAATGTGTTTTATAATGTGACTGTAGTTTTACACATGTCAAACTAAATTATATCATGAAGAAAGCACATCTTATTTCTCTGACACCTGATCCAATCTGGCACCAGTGTCAACATTCCTATTTAGATATCATGTGTAAGAGTTGACTTTTTTATTGTGTAGCCCTACTTTCAATCCAGAACTATTATTTATGGAGAACTTCAATAAACATGAACATATTCACAACTCTAACTTATTATTTTCTTTCATTGGATTTTTTTCCTCCCATATGACTCAAACACTTCACATGTGTTTAAATCAAAGCTAGGTCTTTTTTTAAGCTTTTGTGACATGCAGCAAACAAATAACTACTATATGTCCAGACACCAAAGCCAGCTGGGTTCCCTTCTGAAAAAAAAAAAAAATCTTCTAGAAGTTACCTGCAGTGCATGGCTGTAATCCACAAGCTCACTTCAATACAACTTTACCTGAAATGATAAGTGTCTAGATCCAAGAGAAATTCCAAAGCCTTCATATGAACTTGAAAGTCTTTGTACTTCTTATCCTAAGTAGGGGAAACACCAATGACCCACTAGCGTTTAAGGTCTGGAAATGAACAAAACATCTTGATTCCATTAGAAAACAGCATGGAAGCAGGAAAACTGTTGCAACCCAAGGCACGCCTCTGGCTGCCCTGGGAGGTCAGGAGCCCCGGTAAGGGGGTCCCGGACCCTGGCAAGAAGCCCAGAATAACACCGTCTTTGACCTCAGCCCATGGGAAAAATTGCCGACTCAGCGCAAGGCATTGCAGAAAAAGAGAAGGTGAAAATGAGTAATGGTTTAGTATTTTACAAGGTAAAAAGTAGATTTTAGAATTTTTAATATGAGGATGAAGGGTTTAAGATGCAGGATTTTGGGCATTGCCCTGTTCTTCCTTTTCTTCTCCTTCTCCTCCATCTTCTCTCGTAGTGTTGGCACAAAATGATTGGTAGAATGAAAAAGAGGTACAAATTACGTGTCTAGAATAGGTACAAATTAATTAGTATAGAATAGTAAATAATAAATACGTTGTGAAGAATGGTTGGATCATGAAAAGGGTACAAAAAGGATGGGACGGCCCAAGACGGGGCAGTTCCCGCTCGGACTTGGCTGGCATCAGATGTGCGGCCGGAGCTGAGAGCTAGCTAGAGATAAGAAGAAATAAACAACCTGAAACAACGTCTGCAGGCTTTCCTCATCTGTTTGGGCTTGATGTAAAGCGTCCCAGAGGTGAAGATAAGAACCAGCATTTGTACGGAGTACCTAACTCCCACAGAAAACAGCAGGGAATACCAGCTGAAAACCTGAGTTTTGCTAGCAAAAGAACATTTTATCATTTCTTTTATTTCAGATTCCTTTTTTCTAATTTGAACATGCAGAGAGCTGAATTTATACTCCTGTACACAGTAATGGTTGAGAAGCAATTGTAGAACAACATTGAAAATTAACAGCATTCCTGGATACAAGCGCTAAAAATAGGAAGGAATTACGGGGAGAAATCTACTGAAATGGTTTGTATACATAAAGTGACATTATTAAATACCCTGCTCTACTTCCAGAAGTCCCTTCTCTGTTTCCCAAAGTCAGCTGTCTTGAGTTGCACATTTTTTAGCTCTGCACACCTCCTTAATTCCTTTTTAGCTTCATCTGTTCCCTCTCTTGTTGGGACCTGGCATTTTCATAACCTTAACTTTATTTCATAATAACGAAATAGGATTTTGAGTTTCCAGCATTCCTTTCACTTTTACAGAGCAGTTTTGACTCCAAGTTAATATTTAGGGAATCTTATTTCAGTGCAGTGAATTGCTTACTTGCTGGCTGAATAAGAACCTCAGGCTTCTGACTTTCCTGATCCATCTGTGAGGATTTCAGATGGTGAGATAGGCTAAAATTTATGTAATTAGAACTTCCTGTTCCGCAGCTTCTCGCCGCTGGGGGGTCAGCTCTGGAGCTGCAGAGCTGCGTGTAATCGACAGCAAACTGCCGGGCAGTGTCTCTCACCGCTCACGGCCACCGATCTTCGGGTCTTCGCTGGTTACGGTGCTGGCTTGTTGCCCAAAGAGGCAAGCTGTCTCATACCCCCAAAGTCCCCGGGAGTAAAGGAGGTGAGAGATAGTTTCTGTATAATAAATCCGCAGGATTATTCCACAGATGAAAGGGGGTGGAACTACAGAACTCACGGATAACTCTTAACTAACTGTTAAATGATAACTCTATTAACTGCCCAAATCAGGCTTTGCAACAGGTTTTGTACTGGCATGAGTTGGGGAGGAGCAAAGGGGCAAAAGCCAATAGGATCACAATGTAACAATGTGTGACAGACGTGACAATAAATCACTACAGAGCATAGGAGGGAATACGACACAGCAACCAATAAGAAAGTAACCTGGGGAGAATTTTCTAGATAGAAAGGTGAGGCTTATACTGCAGTGCCACCCCCAGACATCCCCTCGGACTCCGAGACCCTTGCCTATTGGAGGGCGAGGATCTGATGGACATTTGCCTGCCAAGGTCCACTAGTGGGCTGAGGCACTGCAGCACTGTTCCTGTTCCTCAGCAGCATCAATACTCAAATGCTGCTAAGATATGCATGATATTCAATTAGGGACTTCATATCAGCACAGAAATTCAAATACCAGTAGTCATTAATGTTAAAAAATATCCCTTTTATCCTCCAACATAAAAAGCATTTCTTTAGTATTATTGTGAAGGAAATACATAGGGCTGAAAAAATGAGAGTGTTCCAAAGGAGCTAAATACAGAAATGTCTGCAAGTATTAAAGCACAATTTTCACTACTTATTATGTCAAATTTAGAACTTTTGGTATAGTTCTTAACATTAATAAGAATCTATCATTCTTTTTAAGATAGCAAATTGCTATATTTTTGCTTAATTTTATTAATCCTATTCTGATCTTCATTCCTATCCTTTGTGCTGCAGAGCTACAAGAGACAATTACATTGAAAAGGCTTTTCTAAAGCTCTCATATTCACTTCCTCTTGTAATTTAAATATCAATGTCAGATTGTATTTCCATCTTTCTACATGGACTTCTGCTGAAAAATCAGGGGTAAAATATGAAGCATAAGTGAATAGTGATCTAATTTAAAACTTTCACATAGTGTGTTTTGTTGCCTTATTTTGCTTCAAACGTCTTCATATCTTGTAGTCATTTATTTTGTGCCATTACTATATGACAGAACAAATACAGAACAAGAGACATGGTCTGTAGTGTTTGCAATGCTTAGTGAAATTGTCTGTATGATATTCTCATAAATCTAAACTCTACACTATTTCATGCTATTATTAGAGTGGTTGTAAGATGGCAGTAATTATTATGAAATACACTGTCATTTCTCTACACCACTGTGATACGTAACAATCCAAATATGAAAGCAGAAAAAAATACTGATTTTTCAACTTGACATTTTGACTTGTCAATCTCAGAACAAAAATTAGAGTATTTCTGAAGCTCAGCAATATTTCTTTACATCTTAAATAGTCAGGCCTTTCCATTTTTCACAAGACTTGTGAAATCCCAGCTCAGGCTGGGTGGAGAATGGATTGACAGAACCCTTGAGGAGAAAACTTGAAGGTGTTTGTAGATGAGAGAAACCCTGCAGTGAGCTCTTGCAGCCCAGAAGCCAACTGTGTGCTGGGCTGCATCCAAAGTCCCATAGGAAGCAGGGGAGGGGGGCATTCTGACCCTCTGCCCTGCTCTGGTGAGACCCCCACCCACAATGCTGCATCCAGCTCGGGGGTCCCAGCACAGGAAGGACATGGGCCTGTTGGAGCCAGTCCAGAGGAGGCCACCAAAATGATCAGTGGGATGTAGCATCTCTCCTATGAAGACATGCTGAGAGAGTCAGGGTCTGCCAGCCTGGAGAAGAGAACACTCCAGGGAGAACTCATAGTACCTAAAGGGTGTCTACAACAAGAGGGAATTTATTGCAAGGACACAGAGTGGCAGAACAAGGGAAAGTGGCTTCAAAGTGGAAAGAGAGTAGGTTTAGATTAGATATTAGGAAGAAGTTCTTTACAATGAGGGTAGTGAGGCCCTGGCACAGGTTGCCCAGAGAAGCTCTGACTACGCTATCCTTCAAAGTGTTCAAAACCAGGCTGGACAAGGTTGGAGCAATCTTGTCTAGTGGAAGGTGTCCCTGCCCATGGGAGGGGGTTGGAGCTAAATGATTTTTAGTTCCCACCCAACCCAACCCAACCCAACCCAACCCAACCCAACCCAAATCATTCTATGACTCTATTATAATTTCATAGATACTGAGATGGTTTGATTTTAATCTGGTTGGAGTGGGGCTACATTACTGAAATAGGAAGAACAGAAAATCTTTACCTCCTGAAAGTGGTGATAATTCTACATTAACTATAAAGGAAGCAGATTGGGATTTTTAAGTGTGATAAATTTTGGCCCTAAGTTGTTCAAGCACAATGAAATCTCTCAAAAAAAGCCTCAAACATTCTTTTTCTTTTTTTCCTTCTAGGTGTTCTTTCCTCTCTATGCCCTCAGGCCACACATTGGGCACTAAAATCTGTCTTGGTTTGAAAGACAGGTGTCTGCCAAGGAAGGCGGGAACCTGCCTTGGAATGCAGAACTTGATCCCCTTCCCTCTGAATTACTATTACTTTGAAATTAAGGGGCTTTCAGGCAAAGATATGGGAAAAGGAATAATAAAGATTCTTTACTAGTATGCATAACAAGGCAAACAAATGACAACAATGGTGGCAACAACAAACAAAATCAGAAACCCAACCACAGCCTTCTCTCAGCTGCCGAGCACTTTCCCCCTCGGTGCAGTTCCGCTCCCGGCCGGCAGGGGAGCTGTTGGCTCCCGGCCGGGCAGGGAGGGTGCTATGATTCCCCCGTGCCTGCAGGGGGCGCTGTGGTGCAAGCTCAGCTGTGTCTCTCACATGTTAATGGTGGCAGAGCCAGCGGAAGGGGTAGAAAACACACTTCCTTTACAAACCCACAGGGGCAGCTGATCCTGGTGCCCCTCTGGACAGCAAAAGGAGCTGTAACTGGAACCTCAGAAGCAGCAGGCTGGAATGGCAGAGGCAAGCAAAAATCCTGGAGTAATAAGCAAGATGTATCAGAGCCTCCGCAGCTGTAGCAGGGGCTGCAGGGTGTCCCAACAGGCAGGGGGGTAGATGGCTTCAGTGTAGCAAAAAACTTCAGAGCAGTAGCAGAAGCATGGCGGGGCTGGGCAGTGGTGGCCTGGCCCTTGAACATGGCAGGGAGAGGCTCCCTCAGAAGAGGAAGGGGCTCAGGGTCCCAGGGTTTCCCCTGAGCCACCTGAGCAGATGATGAAAAGTCCTTTTTTTTGTGAGGTAGGTTGTTAATAAGGTTCAGTGACTGCTCTCACAAGCAAAGGTTCACCCATGTCAGAAGAAGCAGGACAGGGCTGGGCTCTGGCAGAGGCAGCAGATTTCCCCCGCCATAAGCAGACACTTGACCATCCTCCTGCAAAGCTGACAGCGAGAGAGAGAGAGAGAGAGAGGGAAAGCAAGGAGCTGTGCCTAGCCCAAATCTTGCAGTATCTCTGCCCCTCCAATAGAAAACCCCACAGGTAAAGAGAGAGTAGCCAGCTGCACCCTTGCCCTGAGCTGTAGCATCCTCTTTTGTCTCTCTTAAGTACCAGACATTATTGTCTCTTTGCAACACATGGAGAAAATTCCCTGAGAGAAAGAAACAAAAAGAAAAATCCTAAAACCCAACACTCTTAAACAAAAGAACTGAAAAGCCCTGAAGATGTGCTCCAGACAATAAAAGGTGCACAAGTTGTTGGAAGCTCCTCACTAAATTTTATACCCAGTGATGCTCTCTTCACAGTTACAGGAATTTTAAAATAATTGAGTGATAATTTATGTAATACATCTCCTCTTCCTGTTGTTTTATGACACCATTATGCAATGGCTTGATTTACTCAGGACTGTATTTTAAAGTCTACCTGAGGAGGAAAAGACCTTTACTTCTTTAAAGGCTTTCTAGTGTTCCTGGAATACAAATGCCCCAAATAAACCTTGACCACCTATTTAAGAATTTTACACGGAGATATGGAAATCTAGTTGCTATACAATCTATAGCTTTAGTGCCAGAGCCCTGCCTGGTTCCCAACAGTGTACCAGCCTTGATGAAACAATCTGACATGAGTGATGAACATTTCTAGTCAATGGCTGAACATTTCTGCAAGATTTCTGCAGTACCTGATTTTAATGTTTCAGATTATGAACATTGTGGTATTCCATCATGACATTTATGCAGGAAACCTTATAAAAACCAGCAATTAATCTTCAGTGTTTTAATATGTGTGATCAATGGCATTCAGTGTTCCATGAGCATACTTTGTCACATTTAGTCTTATAGACCTTTGCAAAGCACGTTGTCTAAAGTGTCAATTTTTATAGACAGCTTAGGGGGAGGGAAAAATGAATGAACAAATAATGTCATTCATTTTCAGGCTCTGTTACAATCAGAACACCCCAAAATACCCCAAAAAACCCCCAAAACACCCCAGATATACCCAAAACCCACCATAAACCCTAAAAATCACCCCAAACTACCCCAGAAATACTCCAAACCCACCCAAAAATCCTAAAAACCACCCCAAGACCCCCTGAAACCACCCCAGAAATTCCCCAAACCCACCAAAAACCCAAAAAACAACCCCCAAACTACCCGAAATGTCCCCAAACCATCCCAAAATGCCCTAGAAACACCCCCAAAACAACTGGAAACACCCCAAGAAACCCCAAAAATACCCTGAAACCACCCCAGAAATACCCAAAACTCCCAAAAAACCACTCAAAACACCCCAAAACCCCCAAAAACACCCCTAAAACCACCCTGAAATCCCAAATAACATCCAAAACCCCCAAAAAATCCCAAAAATCCCAAAAAAACACTCAAAACACCCCAAAGTACCCCAAAACAACCCCAAAACTTTCCCAAAATTTTCCCAAAATCCCAGAAAATCCCCCCAAAGATGAACCTGAAATTTTCTCAAAATCCCAGAAAATTCCCTCAAGAATGTCACCCAAAATTCCCCAAAAAATTCACCCCGAATCCCACAAAATTCCCCCAAAATTGCCCCAAAATCCCAGAAAATTCTGCTTAAAATTTACCCAAAATCCCAGAAAATGATAAAGTTTTCCCATAATTCCCTGAAATTCCCCCAAAATTCCCAAGAATTCCCTCCCAAAACAAGCCCGGAATTCCCAGGAATTCTCCCCAGAATCCTGGGAATTCCCTGAAAAATTCCACCCAAAAATCCACGAAAATTCCTCCCAAAATCCTCCTCCAAAAAGACCCAAAATCCCCAGAAACTGCCCCCAAATCACCTGAAAAATTCCATGAAAATTCCCAAAAAATCCTCCCAAAATCCCAGAAAATTCCCCTAAAGATGAGCCCAAAATTATCCCAAAATTCCATGAAAATTCCCCCAAAATCCCCCAAAACCAATCCCAAAATTCCTCTCAAAATTCCCAAAAAAATCTCTCCAAAATCCCAGAAAAACTTCCAAAATCCCCTCAAAATCCAGGAATTCCCAGCAAAAAAATCCCCAAAATCCCAGAAAATTTCCCTAAAAATTCCCCCAAAATTCCATGAAAATTCCCCCGAAATCCCCAAAAAACTGATCCCAAAAATTCCTGAAAAGTCTTTTTAAATTCCTTAAAAAAACTCCCCCGGAAATCGCCCCAAAATTCCCCAAAAATCCCTCAAAATTCCTTTAAAAAGCACCAAAATTCCTTAAAAGTCCCTGAAATTCTCCAAAACCTGAGAAAATTGCAGGAAATTCCCAAAAATTCCCCAAAAAAATCCCTGAAAATTCCAAAAAAATTCTTTCGGGATTTCACCCAAAATCCCTGAAAAATCCTCCCAAAATAATCCCCAAAATTCCCTTAAAAATCCCGGAAAATACTCCCAGAAAATTCCCTGAAAAAACTCTACCGGAAATGCCCCAAAATCCCTGAAATTGCCCCCAAAACCCCCCCGGAATTGCCAAAAAAGGCTGGAACTCCATATATGGTAAAGTGGGTGCGATTTATTGGCACCATGGGCGGAGCTTGACCCTGACTGGTCAGTAGGGCTCAGGCTGCTCCAGACGCTGCCAATGGGAGGCGCAGAGCTCTGTGGGGGGCGGGGCTTGAGCCAAATATGGGCAAAGGCGGGGGGAGCTTGGGCAGGACAAGGGGCAGGAGGGGCCAAAAATTGCTGGAACGGCCCCGGAATTGCCAGGAATTGCCCTGGAAATTGCCCAGAAATCCCAGGAAATTTGCCCGAAAGTTTCCCCCAAAATTTTCCCCAAAATCCTGAGAAGTTCCCTCAAAAAATTCCTCTAAAATTCCCCCAAATCCCAGCAAATTCCCCCAGAAATTTCCCAAGAATTTCCCCAAAAATCCCAGAAAATTCCCCAAAAGATTCCCAAATAATTCCCCCAAAATCCCAGAAAATTCCCTCAAGAATTGCACCCCAAATTCACCCAAATTCCCCTAAAAATTTCCCCAAATCCCAGAAAATTCCCCCAAAGAACCCAAAATCCCAGAAAATTCACCGCAAATCCCACAAAATTCCCCCAAAAAATTTCCAGTAATTTCCCTAAAAATCCCAGAAAATTCTCTCAAAAAATTCCTCTGAAATTCCCTGAAATTCCCCCCAAAAATTCCCCCAAATCTTCCCCCAAAATCCCCCTGAAAACCCAACCCCAAATCCCCCAAAATCCCCCCAAATCCCCCAAAATCCCCCAAAATCCCAGAAAATCCCCCCAAATCCCAATGCACGCAAAACCCCAGTAAATTCCCCCGAAGATGAACCTGAAATTCCTGCAAAAATTCCCCTAAAATTTCCCCCAAATCCCAGAAAATTCCCTCAAAAAAATTCTCCAAAATTCCCTGAAATTCCCCCAAAATCCCAGAGAATTTCCCCAAAAATTCACCCCAAATTCCACAAAATTCCCCAAAAATTTCCCCCCAAAATCCCAGAAAATTCCCCTAAAAATTTCCCTGAAAATCCCAGAAAATTGCCCTGAAAATGAACCCAGAATTTCCCCAAAATCCCAGAAAATTCCACCAAAAATTCACCCAAAATCCACAAAATTTCAAAAAAATTCCCAAAAAATTTTCCCCAAATCCCACAAAATTCCCTTAAAAATTCCCAAAGAAATGTCCCCAAAATCCCAAAGAATTCCCCCCAAATTTCAGAAAACTCCCCCAAAGATGAACCCAAAATCCCAGAAAATTCCACTTAAAATCCCATTCAAAATTCCCCCAAAATCCAACCCCAAACCCCCTCAAAATCCCAGAATATCTCCCCAAATCCCAAAAAAATTCACTCAAAATCCCAGAAAATTCCCCCAAAGACGAACCTGAAATTCCCACAAAATTTCCCCCAAAAATTCCCCTAAAATTTCCCCCAAATCCCTGAAAATTCCCCTAAAATTTACCAGAAAATTCTCCCAAAATCCCAGAAAATTCCACCAAAGATGAACCCAAAATTGCCCCAAAATCCCAGAAAACTCCTTCAAAAATCCCCCCAAAATTCCTCTAAATTTAAATTTTCTCAAAATCCCTGAAAATTCCCTGAAAAATTTCATGCTAAATTCCCAGAAAATTCCCCTAAAAATTACCCCAAAATCCCAAAAATTCCCCCGAAATCTTCCCCAAAAATCCAGAAAACTGGGGCTTTTTGAGGGGAATTTGTGCTTTTTTTGAAGAGAATTTGGGTTTTTTGAGGGGATTTTGGGGGGTTTGGGGTGATTTTGAGGGTTTTTGCGGTTTTTTTCGGGAAAATTTGAGTTTTTGAGGGACAATAGGGTTTTTTGGTGTGAAATGGAGAATTTTTGGGGTGAAATGGGTGGTTTTGGGGTTTTTTTGGAGGTAAAATTGGCGGGGTTTTAGGGAAATTTGGGGTTTTTGAAGGAAAATAGAGGTTTTTGGTGTGAAACGGAGGATTTTTGGGGCAAAATGGGGGGTTTTTGGGTCCTTAGCAGGTGTGGGGCACGTTAACCCCCAGGTACTCCTGGCGGAGCAGGCTGAAGCCTCTTGATACGAGAGGCAGTGGCGACCTGGTTCAAGAACCCAGCACGGCAGCTCGGCCTAGCCCCCCGAGCTGCTCGGGCCACAGACACACAGCACCAACATGGTAGATGGCCAATATGGCGCTTTATTGTTTTGCCTCGTGGGGTTATATAGTCGAGGTGGTTTCTCTACGTCAGGAGGAGGGACGATGGGATGGTAAAAGTTAGTAAGAGGTGGAAAACTACTGGGGTTATGAAGGGCTGTATTGTTTAGAGTAATTCTTATCACAGAGGAATGAAGGGGGAGGAAGGTTCCATGCTGCTTTCTGCTTTCCGTCACATCACGAAATCTTCCGTTCGCTTTTGTCCCTATTCTACCACATTTCCCCCCCTCCTTTCACAAAAGAACGAGGTAGTCCTACATACAGGCATAAAGATGAGGTACAAGGTAGCAACTTGAGAAGAGGAAGGCGTTTGGTACACCTGAGTAGTGTGTACAGTTTTGTTTACAGCATTTGTTGGTGGCCTAAAAACAGAATGTTGGCCCGTTCTAGACGGGTCTGGACAAAAGAAACCAGTTTGTTCAGCAGGTCCAAAGGTAAAAGCTAAAAGCAACATTGCCAATGGACCTATCAAGGTGGAAATTAGTGTGGTGAGCCATGGTGACTGATTGAACCAGGACTCTAACCAACTCTGCTGAGCTTCCCTGTCTTTCTGTCTCTGAGCCAGTCTATCTCGGAGTTCTGCCATGGAGTCTCTGACGACTCCCGTGTGATCTGCATAAAAACAGCATTCCTCTTTCAAGGCAGCACACAAGCCCCCTTGTTGCATGAACAAGAGGTCCAGACCTCGCCTGTTCTGTAAGACTACCTCTGAAAGTGAGGAAACGGATTTTTCCAGAAAGGAGATGGATTTCTCGATTCTCTGCAAGTCCTCATCGATGGTCATTTGTAGCTGGGACAGTCCTTGGTGTCAGGTCGCAAGGGCTGAGACACCCGTGGCCGTTCCGGCTGCTCCCAGGCCGAGCAGCATTGCAATAGTCACGCCTGTTATTAATTCTCTTTTGTGGCGTCGGCCGGGTTCCTCAAAAAGGTGGTACACCTCCTCATCTGAGTGGTACAGGACCCTAGGAACAATTAGAACTTGGACACAAAAGTCAGTAGAATCATTGAACTTGGCAAGAGACACACAAGGACTCACTCCAGATCGCTGACAAACCCACATCCCAGATGCGGAGGGAACCACCCACTTACTCTTTCTGTTGGGCTTAACAACTTTGGTGCAGATGTTGCCTTTCTTTGCTAAAGTTGCATTGCCAAAACATCTGCCCTTGCCCTTGACTTGACTCAGGGTGATTCCTCTGCGGGGAGTATCCCACCTGCACTGGTGAGGGGCGTCGGCTGTGGAGTAACTAAAGGGGATATCTAAAGCAATTCCTTCATAGAAAGAGGGTTTAACATCATAGCAAAGCCAGCAGGAATCGATTGGGTTCGGGTTGGATTCGTTCAGGGATAGAAAAGTAGCTTCTAACATACGAAAGACTGGATCTGGGTCAGATCCGGCTAGACTTATTTGGGAGGCATCTGCATGACCGATCAGGGTATCAGTGACCTCTGTGGACAAGACTTTGGAGTGGGTTGTGTTTTTCCCTTTCAGCACATCTTTAATAACTTTGTTGGGCCCGACCGCCCGGGATGCTCGTGGCTGAAGCTTGATAATTCGCACATTCACCCACTCCTTTGACCCTTGAATGACTACTGTCCATGTCCTGCCTGTGGCCCAACTAGGGTGATTTGGCTGCAAAACGGTCATGTTATAGTCAGTGCACCTCCAAACTCTAGAGAATTTGTGACGGTTCCGATAGAATTTTTCATGAAGGACGGCGGGTTGTGTGCAACCGGTGGGTGCCCAGGTGAATTGTAAAAATTCATCGGGGTCTTGAGGTTCCCACCCAGGTCCTGATGGTCTGGCATCTGTAACAGTGGTTTCACAGCCCCAGTACCCACAATATCCCCACCCCGGGTAATTGCAGTACTTTTTCCCTGGGTTTGAGGCTGGGCACCAGTAGGACAGGTGCATGCGTGTGACATGAGGGGAATAGGGGTTTATTTTTGGTTTTCCCGGGAACAGATCGGAAATGCGGATCACAAAAGATGGGGTGTTTGGTGTGGTGGTTTCTTGGATCACCTTGTCATTTGAAAGGTGTTGCATGACCCACCTGAACGGCTGATGGGGGTAATGGTCTGGGCTGGCTTGCCCTGTGGTGACAAGCCCTAACAGCAAAATGATACAAAAACACTGTCGATGTCTGGGTCTCACCGGCACAGGACTCTTGGGTGCTGTTTGGCGGTTTGGTGGTTTGTCAGTTTCTTCTGGAACAGGGGTGTCACTTTCTTCAGGAACAGGGGTGTACGCATTACGAGGACGCCCCACGAGCGTGTCCTGTAAACAGAAACTCACAGTTTTCATTAGTTTCATCCTGTTTACTCTGAAGGTCTGGCTTGACCGACTTTAAAGGACACCACCTGATTCTGCCTTCCTTTTTAACAGCTGCAAATCCTCGCCCCGTGAGCACCAATTTCCAGCCCTGTTCCCATTCACCCAGCTCATTTCTAATTACAACCTGTGGGCCCTCCTCTAACGTTTGAGTGGCCCAATGTTTTTGAGTGGGACTATTTGCTTCGTCTCCCCTAGGAAACGGATTCAGTGCTAGCAAAGCGGTTGCTAGTAGACGTGCCTGATCCCCTGAGGGGATGGAATTGTCAAACCCTTCTGTTTTTGCCAGTACTTCCAGCTTGGCTTTCAGGGTCTGATTTGCTCGCTCAACAATGGCCTGCCCAGTGCTGTTATATGGAATACCTTGTACCAGGGTGATGCCCCATTTCGAGGCAAATTCTTGCACCGGTTTGGAAGTGAAATTGGAGCCGTTGTCAGTTTTAATTTGTTTAGGGATACCAAGCCATGCCATAGCTGTCAGCCAGTGCTGAATTGTGGATTTAGAGTTAGTTTTGGGATGCTGTGTGGCCACGATCATCCCGCTATAAGTGTCCACTGTCACTGCAAGCCATGCTCGGGGCTTCAGCAGTTGGCATAGAGTAAAGTCCGACTGCCAGATTTCTGAGGGCTTGAGACCTCTTGGGTTGACCCCACTGAACCATAGGGGTGACTTTTGGCAATGAGGGCAGGTGGCCACCACATGTTTTGCGTCCGCTGTCGAGATCCCGCATCTCTTCGCCAGTGCTTTGGCTCCGATGTGGAGCGATTCATGTAGTTGACGAGCTTCTTGCAGTGTCCACACTCCTTTTGCCGCAGCGTCCGCTCTGTCGTTGCCAGTCTGGAAGTAACCTTTGATCGGGTTGTGGCTGTTGACGTGAATGACAGACACGGTGCCCTGTCGCGAGGAGAGTGCTTCTTCCAGCATTAAAGCTGCTGTAGATGTTGACACACCTGGTCCGGACATGGCTAGGCAGAGCCTTGCCACGAATATGGAGTCCGTTACGATGTTGAGGTGTTCCTCCTGGAAGAGTCCGCACGCCAAGACCACTGCTGCTGCTTCCAGCTGTTGCACTGACAGTGTGGGGTCACATGCTTTGACGCAATGCCACTGTTCTCCTGCCTGCCACACCGCCGCTGTGGTAGAAGTTGTGGAAGAAGCGTCTGTGAAGACCGTCGGTCCTGGCAGCGGTCGATCCATGACCTTTGGTGGCATGTCTATGTCTACGATGGTCAGTAGCTGAGTCCAGGGTGGTCTGGCGGCGTAGGAGATTTCTCCTCCAAAGCCTGTGAGGGCAAGGGCTAGATGCTCTGTTATCGTGGTTGATTCTGTGATTGGCTGCTTGCGGAAGGGAAGGTGGATTCTTGTCGGCTCGGTTCCCAGATGTCTCAGGGCGAGTTTCCTGCCTTTCATGATGAGGCTGGCGATGCATTCGATTCCTGGGGAGAAAGCACGAGCTGGTCTTCCGAGGACTATCCATTGGATCGGCCAGGACCTTTCAGAAGGTCCTTGAGCCAGTGCTCCCACTCCTCCTTTTGGTGTGAAGTGGACATATAAATCAAGCAGCATGCTTGGGTTCCACCTGGCCAGAGTGCCAGTGGACATCTGATGCTCGATGAAATCAAGGGAGTTGGCTGCTTGTGGCGTTAGTTGTTTGGGTTCCCAGGGGTGCTTTCCTTTCAGGAGGTCATATAAGGGGTCCATGACCTCGGGAGCGATCAGGACGATGTTGCGGAGCCACTGCAGAGATCCCACAAGGCGCTGGACGTCATGAAGCGTCTTGATGTCTCGGTGGACCTTCACCTTGGGGGGTGTCACATAGGAGCTTGTGATTCCCACTCCCAGGAAGGTCACGCAGGGCCCTTTCTTAATTTTTGCACTTGCGATCTCAAAGCCGTTTGCCTGGAGAGTTTCTGTGATTGTGGACACCAAGTGATCTACTTGGCTTGCTGATGGTGCAGCGACAAGGATGTCATCCATGTATTGGATGATGGTTGCAGCAGGATAGGAATGTTGGACCGGCATCAGTGCTTTGTCCACGGTGATTTGGCATATGGTCGGGCTGTCTACAAAGCCCTGTGGCAACACTTTCCACTGAAAACGAAGGTTGCGTCTGTTGCCATTTGGGGACACGACAGAAAAAGCGAAATGTTCTTTGTCATCAGGGTGCAGAGGTATTGAAAAGAAACAGTCTTTGATGTCCAGCACTGCACATGGCTGCCCCTCTGGGATAGCTGAGTTCATGGGCAGCAGTGTCTGAACTGGGCCCATGGGTCTGGCTGTCTTGTTCACTTCCCTCAGGTCGTGGATGAGGCGGTAACTTTCTCCAGACTTTTTGGGGATTACAAATACAGGGGTGTTCCACGGGCTGACAGAGGGTTCTATGTGACCCTTTTGTAGCTCGCGGTCAACTAGTTCTAGCAAAGCTGCCATTCGAGGCTTTGACAAAGGCCACTGCTCCACGTAGACGATTTCTGATGATTTCCAAGTCAATTTAATTGGCAGCGGTGGATGAATTGCAGTGGCCCTCATGATAAATTTGTCATTTTAACTCCTAGCAAAGCAAGGACGTCCCTTCCTATCAGGGGTGGAGAGTTTTGCAGAATGTAGGGGTAGATTGCTACCGTCTGTTCTGGTCCCTTATTCGTGTGAAGTGTCACAGCCACCAACTGGGTGCTTCTCCACGCCCGGGATGGCTCCCCCACACCGTTCACTGGGGGGACTTCTTTGAATTGCCAATGCTGGGGCCAATGTGCTTGGGGGACAATTGTACAGTCTGAGCCCGTGTCCGCCCAGAACTGGAGCCCTATGATGTGGGGGTCTTGGCTGCCATAAAGACGGCATGTCCCCCATATCATCAGGGGTTCCTTCCCTATTTCTATTGCCAGGGCCACCCAGGGGTTCCGCTCTGGGGCGTCCCCTGCTGGCCCTGTGGCACAGGTGTGGCTTGCGGCGGCGGTGGATGGGAGGGTGCAGCCGGCGGAACTGTGAAATTCTGCAATTGCATTGTCGGTGGGGGTGCACAACTGGCTGCCTCCTGTGGGGGCATGGTGAATGAGAGCCCCCCGCCCCACGGGGGGTTGGCATGGATGGGCCGCCTTGCATTCGCAGCGGGAGGGGGCTGAATGTGGCCCGCACGCCCCCTCCCTCTCCCGTTTCCATGGGGCCGGGACCTGCACTCTCTCGCGAGATGCCCTTTCTTCCCACAAGCCCAGCAGGGTCCCCTCATGTGTGCCTGGGACCGGGGCACCGCCGGGGGATGTTTGGGTCGGCTGAGGACAGCTCGCTGCGATGTGGCCTGCCTGACCACATTTAAAACATGCCATGGCACTGGTTAGGGAGCGCACGGCTGCCTGGATAGGTGAGAGTTGCTCCTCTCGGACCACGTGTTTAATGATATCGGCCAGGCTGGCTCCGATTGGTACTGAGCGTAAGATGTCTTTGGTGGTGGAATTACTCTGTTGTCGCAGGCATTCTATGAGTACCGGGCCTTTTGCTTCCGCAGGCAGGGTAGAGGCGTCTACTGCTGCCTGCAAGCGGTCCACAAACTGCGTGAAGCTTTCGCTTTCTGCCTGCTTTATGGTGGACCACGGTGATGGTTTTGCCACCACGCGAGAAGCTGCGTGAATCGCTTCTCTTGCAGCCCAATTTGTGGCTCTGATTTCCTCAGGCCGCAGTTGTGCGGCTTGCTGCTGGGGTGTAATCACGTCATCATGCTTCCCTGTCAGTCTGGACAGGCTTGAGCTGTGTAGCTGTTGCCCCACTCCAGAAGCCTGGGCCAATAGATTTGTACAGTGGTCTTCCCATTCTTGTTTAAAAACAATCATCCCAGCCCCGTTAAAAATCATGTGGCTTATTTGTATAATGTCAAAGGGGAGCAAATTGTCATTGCTAAAAAGACCGTCTATGAGGGTGGAGACTAGGGCTGAATCCATCCCTTTCTCTGAAATGGCTTTGACTATTGCCTGTATCTCCTTGGGATTTATCGGGCTATAGGTTATTTGTGGGTTCCCATCTGGCCCTGTGATCCTCACTGGAAAAGCATGAACCCCTGTCATAGGAGCCCACTCGGCACAAGCGATTTTTATTTTTCCCCAATTGGTGAATTCGTATTGTGGTTGCTTTCTGGCATGGTTTAAAGCTTTGTTCGTTTTCGCTTTAAACCACGTTGATCCTGCTCTCTCCATCTCTGAGTCCGAGTCAGACTCCGAGGGCTCCGTGGAGCTCTCGCAGCTGCTCTTGCTGGGCTCAGAGTCGGAAGCGAACTGCCAGAGCACTTCCGGTTTTCTGCGCGTTTTCAGGCGGCTCCAGCCCCGCTCCTCCCCTCGGGGGTGGTGCCGATCCCGCCCCCTGGGCTGGCCCTGCCTCCCGCAAGGGGAGGTCTCTCCCTTGAATGGCAGCAGCATTGGGCGCGGCTCCCGACTGGGCATGCGCCCTCTGCTTCTCTCCTGCGCACGCGCATCAGCCAACATCCAGGGCTCACATCTCTCCTCACCGGGAGCCTCCGGGCCCCGCCCCTCCTCTTGGTTCGAGTGGGGGGGGCGCTGGGACCCGCACCGTCTCTTCAGCCTCCCTCAACCCTTCTCTAGCCATTCTTTCTACTTCCTTGGCTTCCCGTGTTAACTCCCTCCAAAATGATCCCTCATGCTGTTGTGTTTCCAGCGGTGGGCTACCCATGTGCAGGGGGGAATCGGGTGGGGGAACCGCAGGCGTTTGGGAATGTTCCGCGGTGGGGTGTGGACCCGACGGGCTCGGCGGGAGGGTCGGGGGGTTTCCCGGGGGCCCCGGGGCGTTTGGGGTCGAGCTCGGGGGGGAGGGAAACGCGCCTGGTCCCCGCGAGTCCCCGCACTCAGAGAAGCCGCTTTCTGTCTCAGTCTGCGTCGTGGCCCCCTCCCCCAGCTTGGGAGTGGCTAATAGACACACGCGCGCGGCGCTCCAGATTTATTGTTGCTCTAACGCTTTGCGTAGGGCCTGTTCTACTTTCCCCCATGCCTTAAGGGTTTTGCTGCTCCCTGAGGTTTTCGTTTCCTCAGCTAATGCGGCCGTGCACTTCTCCCAGACCTCCGAATGTAGTATTTCTATGGGACGATCAATTGCCCCAAGCTCCATAAGTCTTGCAATAGCAAGGTAAAAATCTTTGAGCTTACACTCAATCCCCCACTGTTTATGAAGTAGACTCACAACCTTGGCAACGGCTTCCATGGTAGCTGCGGGTCCTTCTGGGGACGTCTCCCCTGCCTGGAGTCGGTCCCGCCGCTCCGGCCGCTGCTTCTCGTCCAGGCGTTTCTCCGTCACCCGAGCTTTTTTCTTCTTTTTTCCTCCCGGGTTTCGGCGCCAATCTGAAGCCTCTTGATACGAGAGGCAGTGGCGACCTGGTTCAAGAACCCAGCACGGCAGCTCGGCCTAGCCCCCCGAGCTGCTCGGGCCACAGACACACAGCACCAACATGGCAGATGGTCAACATGGTGCTTTATTGTTTTGCTTTGTGGGGTTTTATAGTCGAGGTGGTTTCTCTACGTCAGGAGGGGGGACGATGGGAAGGTAAAAGTTAGTAAGGGGTGGAAAACTACTGGGGTTATGAAGGGCTGTATTGTTTAGAGTAATTCTTATCACAGAGGAATGAAGGGGGAGGAAGGTTCCATGCTGCTTTCTGCTTTCCGTCACATCACGAAATCTTCCGTTCGCTTTTGTCCCTATTCTACCACAGCTTGGTGCCCCAGAGGGAATTGTGCATGGCTTTGGGGACAGTGGTGCAGATGCAGCCCAGGTCGGTGAGGGCCAGGTTGAGCAGGAAGAAGAACATGGGGGTGTGCAGGTGCTGGCCACAGGCTACAGCGCTGATGATGAGGCCGTTGACCAGGAGGGCAGCCAAGGAGATGCCCAGCAAGAGGCAGAAGTGCAGGAGCTGCAGCTGCTGCGTGTCTGCCAATGCCAGCAGGAGGAGGTGGCCGATGGAGCTGCTGTTGGACATTTGCTGTCTCTGGCCACAGGCACCTGTTCATGGAGAAAGGACAGGGACAAGTCAGCACAGGCTGCTTGGAGCCAAACCTGGGCCATTCCCTGCAGACTGTCCTACTGGCACTCACCCACCCTTGTTCCTGCTCTGGGAAAACCTTCACCCAGCTCCCTGCCTGAGCTCCAGCCCTGCCTGAGCTCCAGCCCTGAGCTCCAGTGTGCCAGGAGCAGCCAGGCCTGTGCGTGGGGGCTCTCGAGGAGCCATCCCTGCCCCGCTGCCCTGGGTTTGTGGCCGTGTGGCAGAGGGACAAGGCTGGATAGTCAGGATTTGTCAGTGGAATCACTCCTCAAGCAGACAGGCTTGGTACCATCTCCACTCCAAGATCTACAGGACAGGGATGGCAGGGAGGAGATGTAGGGAATTCTTTTCCTACCCACACATCATTCCTGGCTCGCTGAGGTCAGAAATCCCCAGCATTTCTGCTGCACTCCCAGTTTGCCACAGAGAGGTGAGAGGCAAAGGATTCCCCTTGGCTCAGGGCAAGGTGAGGGGCTGGATGAGCTCATTCCCAACTGCCCTGGGCTTGCCCCTTTAGCTGCAATCAAAGCACAATCCCACTCCCGGGTCACCCTGGGATAAACCAGAGCCTGCCCAGAGCAGAGGGATCCCTGAATGTCTCACCCTCTCTAAAGGTCTCTGGGCAAGGTCTCAGCACCCCGCTTCTGCCAGGGACACTCACGGTGCCCTTGGCAAACCTAGCAGCATTTCCTCAGCTGTGGCATCTCTGCACTTCCCCGGGGGACACTCAGGGCACTCCGAGAGGCTCTGGCACAGATTTGCACCCAGGAGGGCAGCTCAGAGCTTGGGAGGACACAGCGAGGAGAGCCCCGGCTGTGCCCATGATGGTATCTCAGGGAGGGAGGCTCAGCTCATTCCCCTTTCCATGGACTGCTTTGCCCACAGCCCCACAGGGCACAGGGAAGCTTGGACACCCCATTCCCATGGACAGCCCTGCCTGGCAGGAATCCCAAGGGCAGGGCCTGACTGCTGCTGCAGAGCCCAGAGCCTCCCTGAGAGCACCAGATAACAGTGACAATATCAGAGGAGTGCAGAAACAAGATGTTGTGGTGCTATGCCTGGGAGGGCAGGGCAGAGACGCAGAATGTTCTGGGATTCTGGGATTACAATTCCTGTTCTACTTCCCTCATCCCCCAACCTTCCCACCCTGATCCAAGCAGGAAATTGAAACAGGCTCAGGAAAGCTCCTGATCTTTACAGCAATCCCGGGCTCACCTTCTTTGGGAAGTGTCCTCCAGAGCTGTGCCCAGGCTGGTGTGGAGCTGGGAGCAGCCCTGCCCCAGGCAGCAGCTCTCAGCAGCAGCACCTGCCCTGCTCAGGGTGGCTCCGTCCCCCCACAGCTTCTCCCCCAGAGCTGGCAGCAGCTCCCCGGGCCGGCTGAGAGCTGCCCCTGGCAGGCAGCGAGTCCCTGGGCCAGCACAGCGCCCTGGGCTGCAGGACCCTGCTCTGCAGGACAGCCCTGGGCACCCCTGGCTGCGGCCCCGGATGCTCAGCCCTGCAGCAGAGCCTGGCAACAGGGAGCTGCCTTGTCCTGGGCCCGGGCTGCTGCAGCAGGGAAACCCAGCCCTGCCCTAGGGCCACATCCCCCACACTGCAGCAACCCTGAGAGTCCTCTGGAAAGCTCCTGAAAGCTGTGGCATGGGCCAGCTTCAGGAGATGCCTCCAGGAGCTGCAGCTTCTCTTCCCACAGCCAGACAATGACTGTTCGCAGATGCTGTGAGGATTTCTCCTGTGCTGAGCCCTGAGTGAGCTCTGCTCCGTGCTCCCAGCCCAGGCTGAGCTGAAGGCCTGGGTGCCTCTGTGCTGTGCCCGGGCTGGCTGCAGGCAGTGCCCCAGCCCTGCTGGGCTGTGCACAGGAGCTGCTCCTGGCCAGAGCTGTCTCTCTGCAGCGCTGCCGCTTGCCAGGAGCTGCCTCTGTGCCAGGAGCCCGGCCCAGCTCAGCAGCACAGACACAGCACAAGGACTTGCATGACCCTCTCGGGCCTTGCTGCTGAGGTCCTGAACATCAGGCCCTGACAGGGACTTGCAGAAACCTCTCAAGAATTCAAGTCAGAGTTGAACTTCAAAGTTTCTGGAAGTTTTAATGGGTCCCAGTGAGGGACAGGAGTGAGAAAGTGTCCCCAGGCTCCAGTCAGAGCAGAGAACTGGAGGCAGGAATGCCAGGTGGGGAGGAAGAGAAGCCAAGTCTTGGTGCCCTGGGGCACAGCAGCGTCTGTGCCAGCAAGGGCTGTGAGGAGACACCTTGTCCTGAGGCCCTGGGGCCTCCTGGCACAGCCCCAGCAAGGCTGGGCACTGTCACCCCCTTGTCCTGCCCTCAGCATCCCCCCCACTTCCCAGTGGCCTCAGGGATCTGCTGCAAGGAGTCCCTGGGGAGCCCTGCTCAGGAATGGGCCTGGGGGGCTCCTCAATGCTCCCAGGGACTGCAGCTTTTTCAAAGGACTTTGGCTTTGGCTTTTGCCTGGGACTCTCTGAGAGCTTCCTGCAATCCTGGCCTCCAATTATCTGCCCTAATGAGTCCCTGGAGATTGTTTGTCAGTAACAACACTCACTGGGGCTCATTAATGCTTCAGGGTACTGCAGTTTTTTTAAGGTACTTTCCACACTGACTCTCTGAGAAGTTTGTGCAATCATGGCTTCCAAATATCTCCTTTAACGAGTCCCTTGAGAGCTTTGCATTGACACTCAGTGGGGCTCATTGATGCTCTGAGATACTCAAGGTTTTGAAGGTACTTTGGATTTTCCTTTCCACACTGAGTCTCTGAGAGGTTTTTGTGCAATCATTGATGCCTGAAGTGGCCCCTTAAAAAACAGAGATTAGACAAGAATAAGGGAGTAAAGGTAGGTATTTATTTGAAGGGCCTTCTAAGGTACCCTGGGGAGTCTAGAGGCTACTGCCAAAATGGACCCCAAGATGGACTGCGGGTCACAAGTTCTTCACACTTTTAGAAGTTTGGTTCCTTTCCATATCAGGGTTAATTCTCCAATTAAAGCTTCAGTTAAGGATGTAATTTCCCCAAGCTTGCCCCCCGTTTAGAGGCTTTTGGTTTCTACTTTTTGGGCCTGGGATGGTCTGAGTGTCCTTGGAGAGCAGGCCTGGAGAGGCTTTGTTATGTCTGCCTAGCATGAGAGAGCAGAAGTTAACAGGCTACAAGAAACTTCAGCTACACACCAGGCAGTACAGGATTTGAAAAATATAAAAGTTAAAATCTAAGGCATCATTCCCCCTCTTTAGAGGCTTGACAAGGCCTCTACCTTTTTGAGACTCTATTCTAAATATTCTAAATATCTACTAATAATATGTGTCTAACAGCAGTATACTTCTAACAACAGTATATATAAACAAGAATTATCATTATAATTATTATGAACAATTCTTTAATCCAGGGCATTTTGTAACCACAAAATGAAGATGTGGAAGATATAATCAGAGCTCAGTGTGTTGTCTTTGAGTGCTATCTAATAATGTAAGATCTGAGTTAGTTGTCAAATTGTAAACAAATTTTGCTGATCTCTCCACTTTGATCTACATGTTAATTGTTAGTTCTGTATCCGAATTAATTCCTTTGGACACACTTTGGATGAGAATCATATGCAAATTTTGGTTCCAAACCTGAGTCAGGGTTACCAACTGTGTAGATAATAAGCACAGGAGAAGAATCATTTAAATGACATCATCTTCATTTGTATCAGGCTCTGTTTTCTCAGTTGTTTCAGGAGCAGGAGCCTTCTTAACTCTGGAGTAGTGAATCCAGGGTCCTTTGCCAGCCACTTTGACTGCGGTGAGGGTGGCCAGCAAAATCTGGAATCTCCACTTGGCCTGTAGAGGGTCACTGTCCCAGCACTTAACACAGACCCAGTCTCCAGGCTGGAAGGGATGTGCAGGGGTGTCCAGTCCTGTGGGTCTGGATAACACAATGTAATTCTGGAGCTTCTGCACAGTGGAACCCAAAGCCATGAGATACCTCTGTACATCAAGTTTCCCCCTCATGTGAATCTCACCTGGAACATGTGGAATTTGCTATGGCCTGCCATACAGTATTTCATAGGGACTGATGTTATCCCTCCGCCTCGGTTGTATGCAGATCCTCAACAAAGCTACAGGCAAGGCCTGAACCCATGGCATGGATGTCTCTAAAACCTAAGGCATCACCATCACCTCACAAGGCTCTCCTGGGTTCCAGGAGGCCCCTGTGTGACACACTGGAGCTGCAGTTCAGTGAGGTTCCATAACCTCACCAGGGTCTCTGGGGTTCAATGGGGCACGCCCTTCTCACAGCTGAGCCTTGGTTCCATGAGTTCCATCCACTGACAGTGGTGTCTGTGTTCTGTGAGGCTCAGCTGTATCACATCAGAGCCTTGCTTTCATCAGGTTCCAATACCTCACTATGGTCTCCTGAACTCTATGAGGCCCTACTGTGTCACTGCAGACTCGATTCCTTGAGTTTTCATAACCTGGAAATTCTATTCCTGGGTTCCATGAGGCCCTTCTGTGACACATTGTATCCTTGGTTCCATGAAGTTCCAAAACCTCACTATGGTCTCTTGGTTCCCTGAGGCTCCTCTGTGTCCCATTGGAGCCTCGGTTCCATTGGGTTCCAGAAGCTCACAATAGTCTCCTGCATTTAATGAGGAGCCGCTGTTTCACATTTCAGCCTCGGATTCATGAGGTTCCATGTCCTCCTTGTGGTCACCTGTGCCCCATGAGGCCCCACTGTGTCACATTATAGCCTTGGGTCCAAGATATTCCATGGCTTCAAAATTCAGTGAGGCCCTGCTGTGTCAGACTGGAGCCTTGGTTCCCTGAGGTTCCATAACTTCACTTTGGTCTCCTGGGTTCCATGTGGCCCTTCTGCATCACAAGGCACACTTGGTTCCATGAGATTCCATTGTGTCACAGTGGTCTCCTGGGTTCCACGAGGCCCCACTGTGTCACAAGGGCCCCTTGCTCCCATGAGCCATGGAAACATCCCAGTGGCACCTGGATTCCATGAGACCCCACTGCATCACAGCTGACACTCGGTTCTATAAGGTTGCTTGCAACACAATGGTCTCCTGGGTTCCATGAGGCTGCGCTTTGGAACAATGGACACTGGAATCCAGGAACAGGGGCAATGTCCAAGTGGCACCTGGGTTCCATGGGGCCCTGCTGTGTTTACAATTGACACTTGATACCATAGCAGTCCATTGCTTCACAAGAGTCTCCTGGTTTCCATGAGGCCCTGCTGTGTCACACTGGAGACTGGGTTCCAAGAGTCCTGGCAAGGTTCCAGTAGCACCTGGGTTCAATGAGGCCCAGCTGTCTCATGACTGACACTTGGTTCAACGAGATTCCGTTGTGTCACAATGGTCTCCTGTGTTCCATGAGGCCCCGCTTTGTCACAATGGAGCCTTGGTTCCATTAGGTTCAAATACCTCACTATGGTCTCTTGGGTTCCACGACACCATGGTGTGTCATTTTGGAGCCATGATTCCATGAACTTCCATAACCTCACTATGGTCTCCTGAGGACCCACTGTGTCATTCCCGAGCCATGGTTCCATGTCAGGCATGAGGCAACTCTTGATTTTAATCAAAAAAATATAATTTATTAAAGAGAAAATAATTAAAATTAAATAATTGCATTTTAATTAAAAATAAGTACGTGCAATTAATTAAAAGAATCCAGGATCCATAAAATCAACAGCTAAAAGAAAACAAGAAACCCCGGGTGTAGTGGGTGATTAACCTGTGGTATAAGGGACAGAGTGTTCTTGATAAGATAGTCTCTGGTGCCAAAGAATTATTGGTTATGATAGAGAGAAGCCTCTCCCAGGATGCCTGTTCGGTGGTGGTGATGTACCCCAGTTCTGATTCCCTGGTTGGCTCTTGCTGTTAGCCACTCCTCTATACTTAAGATCTCCCCGTCACGTGCTTGGGGCCATTTGCCACTGGAAGCCTTCAGGAGTTGTAGCAATAAACTGCTCTCTTGGAACTCTATGCAAGTGCCCTTCTCAGCTCCTTGCCGTCGGATTCATATTACTGAAGTCACCTCTGGATCTGTGTGTTCATGAATCTGAGCCCACAGAATCGCAAGGGACTTTGTAATAGTTGGCACCCAACGTGGACTCCCTCGGACCTCCACAACAGCGTCTCCAGAGTCTCTGGATTCAAGCCGCATTTGGATCTGCCAATCCCCTCGAAAAAGCCTCTGAGTTTTATCAGAAGTTTTACAGAGGGAGACCGATAATTTCCTTAGAAGAGGAGACCGGTCTGCAGCCAACTGGACCACCCCGAGAACATTATTTGACCCTCTGGTGAGATCCGGGTCACCTCTTATCCTTTTATTTTTTCTCTTTTGTCTCGGGGCTGGGAGGAGAGGGAGATGGAGAGTGACATACTCCATCTCCTACGAGAAGTTTTTCCCCAAGTTCTAAAAACCCTTATTTGTGGGAATTTTCGTTTTTCAAGGGATGATTTAATGCGTTTTCTTACCTTGTTGCTTAACAACTTCAAAGGGAATTTAAAACGGCTTGTCCCTTGGCTGTTTCTGTTGGGAAAAATTTATTTGTTTTACCAGCTAGTTAAAAAGCTCTTAAAAATGTTAGAAACAGTTCGAAAAAAGTCCCCCTATCTTCTCCTGTCCCCCTGTATCCCTGCTCCCTCTGCCCTGATTCAAGGGAGATTGAGAGAAGGACCCTGCCCCACGGCACAGGTTTGCCACCGTCTGCCTGCCTTGTCTCTGTCTCCTTTGTCCCCTGCCAGGGGTGGTGAAGGACAAGCCGTCCCTGGTCCTACCCAAAACCTCTTTCCCGAACCTAATTCCCCATTTTTCCCCAGTTTAAATTTGCTGCAAGACGGCGGCAGCGTGGCCGCTCTTACAAAGCCAGCTGCAGAACTCACTTTCGATTCTGCTGCTTCTCCCCTCCCCCCCCGCAGCAGGACAAAAGCCACGTGCTGGCCCTGGCGGGCTTTGTGCCTGCGCCCAGCCCCGGCTCCGATCCCTGCCGCCCACCTCTGCTGCCCGATCGCGTTACAGCGCCCTGCCCCCCGCCTCTCTTCCCCGGGACACCCCTGCTAGCCCCTGCTCCGGCAGCTCCCTCCTGTGTCCCTGTCCTCTCCATCGCTGGCCCTGCCTGTGTAACCCGACCTACCCCAGACTCCCAGGCTGCTAAAACCGAGCTTGGGCGGGAGGGATGCCGGAGAGACGCCGTCCCGGCTGCACTGCACAGGGTAGCCCCGGCTCGCCACAAGTCGCGCACCCCTGCCAGGCTCTCTGCCTCCAGTTCAGAAGAGGAGAGCAGCGATTTCTCAGATTCAGATGCTGAATCTAGGGATTATTGGGCTAAAGTGAAAAAACAGGCTGCCAGAGATGGCAATTGGGACATAGCAAATAAGATCATGCCATTTGTTGCCCCAGTCACATATACAAGAGGAGGCAGGAATGCTAACTGGGAACCCATACCTTACCAGCTGTTAAAGGAGTTGTGCAAAGCCAGCAAGGACTATGGGCGGGGGTCACCCTACTTTAAAAACCTGCTCCAGGTTTCTCTCTCCACTGTCACCCTAGTGCCTCATGATATCAAAAATATTGTATTGTGCCTGCTCTCTCCCGCGGAGAATATGCTGTGGGAAAGAACATGGAAAAAACAGTTAAAAGGGCTCCTACAAAAATATCAAGGAGACCACACTAAGGCTCATTTAACTATTGAACATCTATGTGGAAAGGGTGACTTTGAGCGGCCCCAAGACCAAGCCCAAGACATACCTGAGGTTGTCCTCGGAGATATTAAAAAGGCAGCAGAGGCAGCCCTGCTTCAAACCCCAGATGATGCCACACCCACTTTGAACTTTACAGGTATTAGACAAGGTATAGAAGAGTCGTTTATTAAATTTATAGATCGTTTAAAGAGCTCTATAGAAAGGCAGGTTGAGAGTGCAGAAGCCCGCAAAGAGATTTTACGCAGTTTGGCAATATCCAATTCAAATCCAGACTGTAAAAAAATTCTAAGGGCCCTTCCTCTCGACCCTGAGCCCACAATAGATCAGATGGTTGAAGCCTGTACCAAACTGACATCCACAGAACACACTATAGCAGTAGCAGTTTCAAAAGGGGTGGCTGAAGCCTTGGTGGCATCATCCAAAGAACAGCAAAGATGCTTTAATTGTGGGGAGTTTGGGCATTTTCTTAAAGACTGCCAGGAATATCAGGCAGCCAAGGACTTTCATCAACCAGTGGGATGCCCACAATCAAACTGTCCAATCTGTCAATTCCACCACCAATGCCACTCAAAAAATGGGGAGCCAAGCGCCATGCTTCGGGGCGCTACGATATCAAATGCCAAGCCACCTCGCCCTGCCTTGCCTGCTATCCCGAGGCTGCAGAAATAACTCCTGACTACGCCTATGTGGACCGCGAGCTCCAAGTCTCCGAGACATCCCAACAGGTCCAGGTGGGCACCCAACAGCAGCTGGTGAGTGCCCTTTCTATTCAGTTTGATAATGAGGGCATGTATAAAATCCCCACAGGACAATTTGGGCCCTCAGATGGCCCAAGAGACATTCTAATTACAGGACATGGACTTTATGGGCCAGACGAACTTTATGTTACTCCAGAAGTCCTAACCGTTGGCCCTCAAGACGAAGTTTTTGTGACTGTTTCATGCAATAAGCCCCCTTGGTTTTTATACAAAGGAATGGCTATTGCACAATTCTTTCTGCTCCCACATCATAGAGACCGGATCCCGGAGAACCTGATGGCATGTTGGGTTGAAGTTGTGGGCCCAGATAAACCTATGATAGACTGTGGTCTGCTTAACAGAGGTTCTAAGTTATATCTTCCAGGTATGGCAGATAGAGGAGCTGATGTCACCATTATAGCCCGCTCCGAGTGGCCACGAGACTGGAAGTTGACTCCAGCCAATGGAGTCATTTCAGGAATTGGAGGTGCTGCAGTCTCTATGCGCAGCAAAGATAATATCATCGTGGAGGGACCCGAAGGTCAGGTTGCCACCATCAGGCCCTTTGTGGTCAGGTCAGGTATTGCCTTGTGGGGCAGGGACCTGTTGTCTCAGTGGGGAGCTAGACTAGAAATCCCCAAGCCACCTCAGCATTTTTAGTTGGGATCACTGAAGAGCGCGCCACCCCACCGTTGACATGGAAAACTGATAGCGCGGTGTGGGTCGATCAGTGGTCCCTATCAGCTGAAAAGCTGCGCGCTTTAGAAGTCCTTGTGGAAGAGCAACTTTCCGAAGGCAATATAGTACCAACCAACAGCCCCTGGAATTCTCCTGTCTTTGTTATTAAAAAACCTGGCAAAGACAGATGGAGATTGCTCCATGATCTTCGGAAACTAAACAAAGTTATCGAAGATATAGGCCCCTTGCAGCCTGGCCTGCCTTCACCCTCCATGCTGCCACGTGAATGGAGACTCGCAGTCATCGATATCAAAGACTGCTTTTTTAATATTCCCCCTCCATCCTCGAGATGCACCCCGGTTTGCCTTCTCAGTCCCATCTATAAATAGGCAGGCCCCTCTGAAAAGGTACCACTGGCGAGTCCTCCCTCAGGGGATGAAAAACTCGCCTTCAATCTGCCAGTGGTACGTGGCCCACATCCTCTCACCTATTAGAAAGACTTTTCCAGATGCCATCATCCTGCATTACATGGACGATATACTAGTTTGTTCCCGAGATCAGTCCTATTTGGACACTGTTCTAGCCAGGACAATAAAGGCGATTGAAGGAGCTGGATTTGAAATCCGCGAAGACAAGATCCAGCGGACCTGCCCTTGGACCTACCTGGGACTCCGGATCGGTGAGCGGACTGTTGTACCCCAGCATCTCTCCATCAAAGATAACCCAAAGACCCTCCGCGACCTTCACCAGCTCTGCAGGTCCATCAACTGGGTGCGTCCGCTGTTGGGAATCACGACAGAGGACCTTGCACCACTCTTCAATCTCCTCCAAGGCAGCGACAACCTCGACTCACCCCGTGCCATCACTCCTGAAGCCCAGGAATCCATCATGGAAGTCCAGGAAGCGCTATCTTCCCGGCAGGCGCATAGGACTGACCCCACTCTCCCATTCCAGCTCATCATCCTGGGTAAGTCACCCAGGTTCAATGCGCTAATTTTTCAATGGGACACTGCGCAAAAAGATCCACTCCTTATCATCGAGTGGGTCTTCTTACACCATCAGCCTATCAAGACCATTACAATGCCTCAAGAGCTGATGGCTCAGCTCATTATAAAAGCTAGGGCTCGCCTCCGCACCCTTGTGGGGTGTGATTTCACATGCATTTACCTCCCACTGACTACTGGGGTTCTGGACCATTTGCTCCAGCACAATGTGCACCTCCAGTTTGCCCTTGACAGCTACACAGGCCAAGTTTCCATTCATCAACCCAGTCATAAACTGTTCAATTCGGCTTTCCATTTGGCCCCAAAATCACTCCAAAGTCAAACACCTCTAAAGGCCCTAACCATTTTCACAGATGGTTCGGGGGGATCACATAAGTCAGTGAGGACATGGAAAGATTCAAAAACGCAAAAGTGGGAATCTGATGTCCAAATCGTTGAAGGATCCTCTCAGATCGCAGAATTATCAGCTATTGTTAGGGCTTTTGAGAGATTCAAAGAGCCAATTAATCTGGTCACTGATTCAGCATACGTGGTAGGCATAGTTGCTAGAGCAGAACATTCCTCGCTAAAAGAGGTGTCCAACTCAAATTTACACAAGTTGCTTTCAAAGTTAATCTACCTCCTCTCTTATCGAAAGCAACCATTTCATATAATGCATGTGAGGTCACACACTGACCTCCCAGGGCCCATTGCAGAGGGCAACAGAAGAGCAGATGCCCTGGCCATGCCTGTGCAGGCTGCTAACATACCTGACATCTTTGCACAGGCTAAAATGAGCCACAGCTTTTACCATCAGAATGTGCCAGCCCTCATGCGCATGTTCCACCTACCGCGGGACCAGGCGAGGGCGATAGTGGCCACATGCCCCAACTGCCAGCAGCACCAAGTTCCATCATTGGGCTCCGGGGTTAACCCCCGAGGACTCAACAGCTGCCAGTTGTGGCAGACAGATGTGACCCACTATCCAGCATTTGGCAGGCAAAAATACATACACGTGTCCATTGACACATTTTCAGGAGCGGTGTTTGCTTCGGCTCACGCAGGAGAAAAGGCCAAAGACGTCACAAGGCATTTCCTCCTGGCATTTGCCACCTTAGGCATCCCAGAACAAATTAAAACGGACAATGGCCCTGCCTATACCTCCCACAAACTCAGGGATTTCTTCAATCAGTGGGGGGTGAAGCACAGCACAGGCATACCACACTGCCCTACAGGACAGTCAATTGTTGAAAGAGCCCATAGCACCATTAAGCGGGTCCTCGATCAGCAGAGAGGAGGAACAGAGACCAGTTCTATTGAGAGGCTCTGTAAAGCCCTTTTCACGATAAATTTCCTGAACTGCTCGTCCACAGAGCCAAACCCCCCTGTGTTCCGTCATTTCTCCAATTCGGCCCGAGCTAAGCTCGATGAAAAGCCACCGGTGCTGATCAAAGACCCTGAGAGCCAACAAATACTGGGCCCTTTTCCCTTAATAACCTGGGGGAGGGGGTATGCCTGTGTGTCAACACCTTCTGGCCTAAGGTGGCTTCCAGGCAAGAACATAAAGCCCTACATTGGCCCAGCTAACACTGCTTCTGAAGACACAGCTGTGCCTAGAGGTGATGCAGAACAACCCAAGGACCAAAGAAGCGCAGCCTGGAGACGAAGACGACGTAAATCTTCACTGCAGACACTGGCCTGCCATCCCACAACCAGAGCTGCGACCGGATAAGTTTACACCACTGTTGTGTTCCCATACCCCTGTCACCATTCCCCCTTCTTCCAGTGCCGAGGCCTTTGTGGGTGCAATAAGCTTGCAGCCTATGTATAAAAAACTTCTGTGACTGCAAATATTGGTACGTGCAGCTTCTCAAGGGCAGTTCGCCCTTGAGAAAAGTAAGATGGTAAACAAGGCTATAAATTGCACGAAAGAATGCACAGTTTAGGGGAGCTGGACATCTGGAGAGGCACTCTTCTGATAAGAAAATACCTAGTTCCCTGCGTTATACCTAACCAATCAGGAGTGTTATAACATTTTGCGGGGCTGGACATGTAACAAAATGAACCAATGTAATGTAATCACGTAATGCAATGTTTTTAGGGGATTTTATAGAAAAGTAACAAGGAAACGAAGAATAAAGGTCTCAGTTCCAAATCATATTGATTTGCTGTCTGTCTCCTGCCTCTGCCCTCCACATTCCAGATTCCTAGTTAATAAAGAAAAGGGAATGTAAAGAGGGAGAGAATGGAAGATTCCTTTGAAATTGCAAATTTGTAACTCTGTTTTAAACTCCAGCAGAAACACCTGCCAGCCTACACTCCATTAAGAAACCCAGCATTTTTCCACCACCACCCTCTGAATGTTCCTGATACCACTGACAGCGGAGGCTTGAATTGTACTGCAGCCAAAAAGAGACCCTGACAAAGACTACCACTTCCACAAGAGCATCCATACCAGCGTCCAGAGAAAAAAAAATCCCCTGAAGGATTTGAGGACTTGTTGGGACAATGGGTTGTGGGTGTTTCTGATTGTTGTTCTATGGATGTTTGTTTAGTTTGGGGCATTTGGTTCAGGGATCTCTGGGAGAGGCCTCTTTAATTAATACAGAAAAGAGGAATTGTAGTGGGTGATTAACCTGTGGTATAAGGGACAGAGTGTTCTTGATAAGATAGTCTCTGGTGCCAAAGAATTATTGGTTATGATAGAGAGAAGCCTCTCCCAGGATGCCTGTTCGGTGGTGGTGATGTACCCCAGTTCTAATTCCCTGGTTGGCTCTTGCTGTTAGCCACTCCTCTATACTTAAGATCGCCCCATCACGTGATTGGGGCCATTTGCCACTGGAAGCCTTCAGGAGTTGTAGCAATAAACTGCTCTCTTGAAATTCTATGCAAGTGCCCTTCTCAGCTCCTTGCCATCGGATTCATATTACTGAAGTCACCTCTGGATCTGTGTGTTCATGCATCTGAGCCCACAGAATCGCAAGGGACTTTGTAATACCCGGGTACACAGGGATTGGAGACTCTAATGGCCGGACCAGCTCTGAGTCCCCTTTGCAGTGAGCCTGCAACGCTGGGGTGACTCTAGCTAGCCTAGAGTCAAAGTAGTTACAGTGTCTCAGTGACAGAGAGGCCACTGGCCCATCCCAGGACACCCCCAGCAGCCAGTCTGAGAAAAACTGCAACACCCCTCGGGTGTCGGGCACTTTTATAATGTCTTGACTCCGCCCCAGACCGCCCACAATCTTGCCTCCATGGTCCTGTGTGATTGGTGTTTCTTTGAGATGAGGTAATTCCAGCCCACCAATGGCTTGCAGTTGTCTAGGGGAGTGATGTTACTTGCTCAAAAGGAGGGAAAATACCTCATTAAAATTCCAGGTTGCCACGGATGCAAGATGCAGGGTAACGGCTGAGCCCTAAAAATAGCCTCCTGTCAGCTAGAAGTCCAGGTCTGACAAGGCTTTAAAACTTAACAAACACTCTTAAAAATCATAAAAACACCTGATAAAAACCTTGCATTTAACCACAAACACTCTAGAAATCTTTAAAAACAGGGTAATAACATTTAAACACGAACAGAGATTGAAGGAGGAACAGTTTGATGGTAAAAAGGAAAAACTGAGAGGTGATTGTCTAAACTTGGGAGGATTTTAACACAGAACCATGTGAAGTACTTCTTAATTAGCTTACTTGGGTGATTAACTTTTAAAACTTATTAACTTTTAACAGGGTGATTTGTAATTTGGATAAACAACAATTAACAATTAGCACACTTGATCGGCAAAGTTTAAATCACTTAATATGCAAGGGCCAAATACAGAAGTCCATATATGACACAGGAGGAGGGGGCATGGGATGGAGGCGCTGCCTTGGCCCAGTGCTGGGGAGCCCTGGCGCCGTTCCAGCAGCGGCCTCTCCCTCCTGGCCCGGCCCTCAGCTGGTGCCGCCCTTGGGACGCTGGGCCTTGGGCTTCCTCTTCTCCATGGGCATCCCCTGTTGCCCACCCTCCCAGGGTGTCCCGGGGAGCTGCTGCCTCCTGAGCCAGGGGGCTCTGCTCTGCTGCCTTGGGCACCGTGGGGCTCCTGAAACAGCCCACGGGCAGGGTGGGGCCCAGAGGGTCACAATGTGCCCTTGGCTCCATGCGGCCCCGCAGTGTCACAGCGCTCCCTGCGCACCCTGAGGCCCCACATCAGCCAGCCCGGGCCATTGCCATGCTTCCAGTCACTCCCAGCATGATCCCAGTGACTCCCAGTCTCCCTCAGCGTATCCCAGTGGCCTGCAGCGTGCACCCAGTTACTCCCCCTTCCTCCCAGTTACTTCCAGCATGATTCCAGTTGCCCACAGCCACTCCCAGTCACCCTCAATGAGGTTCACATTGCTCCCAGTATATCCCAGTTGCCCCCAACATGGTCCAAACTGCCTCCAGCATGCTCCTAGACACTCCCAGTGTGATCCCAATCCCCCCACAGTGTGGTCCCAGTTGCCTCCAGCATGGTTTCAATTGCTCCTAGTTCCCCCCAGTATGATCCCAGTTCCACCCCAATGCCCCTAGTATAGTCCCAGTCACTGCCAGCATGATCTCAGTTGCCCCCATTGCAGACAGTTACTCCCAGTTGCTGCCAGTTCCCCAAGCATGGTCCCGGTTGTTCCCAGTGTTGTCCCCTCCAGTATCGTTACAGAAACTCCCAGTATATCCCAGTTGCCCCCAGCATGCTCATTCCCAGTCAGCCCAGTTGCCCCAGCGTTATTCCAGTTGCCCCCAGCATGATCTCATTCATTCCCAGGTCCTCCCAGTTGCCCTCAGTGCGGTTCCAGTCGCTCCCAGTATTTCCATGTCCCTGCTCCCAGCGCTGCTCCCAGCCCTGATCCATGGGGATGGGAATGTCCCGCTCCCTTCCCGGGGCAGGCTCACACATGAGCCAGGTGTGCAGGGCAGGACCTTGCCCTGAGCCCAAGCCCTGTGGCCCCTGCAGGATCTGCTTCCCATCGGCCTCTTCCTGCTGCGGCCCCAAGCCCAGCTTGGTGCTGAACCAAGGGCGCTGGGCCGGGGTCATCCCCCGGCGGGGGCTGCGCACCCCCTCTGCCCCCTCCCCAAATTCCCTCCCGGGGGCAGCAGGGGCTGGGGCAGGAGCCCTGTGGGCAGGGAAAAGGGGGTGACACTGACATGGGGGGATCACACACGCTCTGGGGGGGACACACACGGCCCCTGGGGACCCCCCCTCACCTTCTCCTGCAGCACCAGGAGGATGAAACCCAACATGGAGCCCTCGACTCCCGGCAGCATCTTGGGGGTGGGGTCTGGTGGCAGCTTTGGGGATCTGGGGGGTCACATCTGCCCTAAAACCCCCTCCCAGCCCCACAGCCACTCCCGGACCCCTCAAACCACCCCACAGCTCCCAGCCAGGACTCCCCCAACCACTCCGGGCAATACAAATGGCCCCAAGAGCCACCAAAACCCCTTCCCATCTCCCCCAAGACCCACTCAAATTCTCTCTAAGCCACACAGCCCTGCCAGCACCCCAAAACTCCTTCATACACTGCCCCAAAAGCCCCCCAAACCCCCTCCCAGCAACACAGATTCCCCCAAGAGCCACAAAAGCCCCTCCCAGTTCTCCCAGAATCCTCCATATCCTCTCCCACGCCATGTGGCACTGACCAGTAGAGGTTGGTGGACAGCAACATCCACAGCCAGGAGCAGCTCGGGAAATTCAGCAGCGATTTGGGCACTTTGGGGGGGACACCCCGGATGGGCAGACCCAGTTCAGGGACTGGGACAGACAACCGGAATTCCTGGAGAACAGACGGGCTCAGGTGGACATGTTCTGCCAGCACAACTGTGAGATTGTGGCCCCAATCTGCTCAGCCTGGGCAGCCCCACATCACCCCAGTCTTCCCTAATGTTCCCCTGAACCCCAAATTCCGAGAAAATGGTGCAGCTTTAGATCTCTTTGTTTAATTTATTTTTACCTCAATTTTGGTTGTTTTGACAGGATGAAGGAGGAAACTATTTAGGTTGGAAAAGACCTCCAAGATCATCCAGGATAGCTGGATGCCCCCACAAGAAACAACTGGACAGAGCAGGTGAGATTTTTTGGGCTGTAAAGTCAACAAATCCACTCTTGCCAATGAATTTCCAATGTTGATCTAAGTCCCGATGGATGTTCCTGTCCCTGCCTTCACCCAGGTGCCTATGGGGATCCAGGAGGATGTGAGGAGCACCAGCCTGGTGTGTTCCCAACCTGGATCATGGGGAATGCGGGTCACCAGGGCTCTTCCCAACGTGGTTCCTCTGATGGGGGATGAAGTTGGAGCAGACGATGAAGGTCTTCCTGCACTTGGGGCACTCTCAGGGCTGCCCTTACCGGTGTCTCCCTTGGTGTCTGGTCAAGTGGGAGCTCTGTGAGAAGCTCTTCTCACACTGGGGACACTCGTAGGGCCTCTCCCCTGTGTGGATGCGCAGGTGCCTGACGAGGTTGGAGTTTTGCTTGAAGCCCTTCCCGCAGTCAGGGCAGCTGAAGGGCCTCTCTCCTGTGCGCATCCGCTGGTGCCGGTGGAGATGGGAGCTGGTCTGAAACCTCTTCCCACACTTGGGACACTCGTAGGACCTCTCCTGGTGTGGATCCTCTGGTGCTTGACTAGTACTGAGCTCTGGCTGAAGCTCTTCCCGCATTCCCCACTCATAGGGCCGTTCCCCGGAGTGCAGGCGCTAGTGCTTGATGAGGCTGGAGCTCCATCTGAAGATCCCCCCACATTCCAGGCACTCGTTGGGCCTCTCCCCCGTGTGCACATAGTGGTGGATGAAGAGGTTGGAAGTGTGGCTGAAGCTCTTCCCACATTCCAGGCACTTGTAGGGCCGCTCCCTGGTGCGAAGCTGCTGCTGGATCACCAGGTTGAAGACCCAGCTGAAGCTCCGGCTGCCTTCCCGGCACAGGGTGGGTCTTTCCTCCTCAGAGCACCCTGGGCTGGGTTTGCAGCTCCTCCTCCTGCGGGATCTCCGGGGCTTTTCCTCCCCATTGGATTCCTGTGCCGTGGAGCCGCTCAAAACGGCCTCTTCCACCAGGTTCTGCTGCGGGGATTTGTCCTCCCTGGGCTCCGTCCTCAGCTCCTTGTCTGGGGGAGGAAGGACAAGGAGAGGATGGGATTTGCCTCTGTGCCACAGGGAAGGGGAAGGAGATCCCCGCAGGACGGTGTCGGCAGCGGGTTTGTCCTGCAGCCGGGGGCGATGCTGGGCTGGGAGATGGAGCAGGAGAGAGGGGGAAAGGGGCACTGACTTCTTCCTCACCTGCCTGGGTGTCCTGGGGCATCTTCCTCTTCCTCACAGCCTCCTCCTCCATCCAGCCAAGGGCTGGGAATGGGAAATCCTGGTTTGGGGAGAAAAGCAAGGTTGTGAATGTGTTGGGTTGGGGATTCCTCCTGCCCAAGTCCATCTCTAGAAGTCACCGAGCACCTGGTTTCCATAAAACCAACAAAAAAATTGAGAGTGAGTCAAAAAAAGCCTCCAGACGCTCCCCCTTTCCAGTCTCCTCACTTTGGGGTTCTGGGCATCCCCCTTGTCATGGCTGCTGGGGGTCCCGTGGGTCCTGGGGATCCCCCCTCTCTGTGGTCCTGCTTAGGGATGCTGGGGGGGTTTGGGGGTCCCACAGGTCCCTTTTTTCCTGATTCTGCTTTGGCTCCCAGGGGTCCCAGGGTCCCCCTCTTCAGTCTCCCTCCACTTCAGGCACTTTGGGCTCCCCCCTCTCACTGCCCCTTTCAGGGCCGAGGGGTCCCAGCCCTGCCTCATCTCCAGGCTCCCCCACCCCTCGAGGCATTGGGGGTCCCCCAGCTCTGGTATCGTCCCTCTCTGCTTTCTCCACTCCAGAGGTCCCATGTTCCAGCCCCCGGCTCTCCTGGGGATCCCCAAATCCAATGTCCCACCCTGCCAGTACCGGGTGACCCTCACATGGACCCCCAGGGACCCCCCAAGGAACAATGATGGCTCAGCTTTGGAGTCCTGCAAGATCCAGATATCCCCTCTGGCCCAAAAAATCCCTCCCAGGGACATGCAAAGATATTTAGTGCTCGATTCCACAATATGCAAGCTCCAAACACCCCTCCAAAAAAGACCCCTCCTGGTGACCCCCCAATAGATTTGGGGTGAGCTCCCCCTCCCCGCTCACCTGCAGGCTGGGGATGCTGCGGACACAGCGGGCAGGCGGTGTAACCTCGTGGTTCTCCAGCTCCTCCTCCTCCTCTCTCCCTCCTCTTCCTCCCGCTCCTCCTCCACTCCCACCCTGGTGCCCCCTTTCCCACCCCCTCTGCCCCATGGCTGCCGCAGCTCCGGCTGCTGTGTGGGGGGAGTATTGCTGCCCTCTGCTATGAAGGCATGGCGACCTGGTTCAAAGGTATCAGCACGGCAGCACGGCCTATCCCATTGCCACTCGGGCCAGGACACACAGACACCAATGTGGTGGATGGTCAAATGGCCTTTATTATCTTATCTCATGAGGTTATATAGTCTAGGGGCTTCTGTAGTCAGGAAAGGGGAATTGTGGGATGGCCAGGGTTAGCAAGGAGTGGAAAACTACTGGAGTTAGGAGGACTACATTCCTAAGGTGATGCTTATCAGTGGGATGAAGGGGGAGGGAGATTCCATGCTGCCCCTGCTTTCCGTCACATCGTGTATCTCTTCCGTCCGCCTGTCCCTTACAGGGGAGCCCCCCCGATCAGCCCCAGGAATGGACAGGGGGCTCAGGGACCCTCCCAGTGCGGATCCCTCCGTCCCCCAGAGCCCCAGGGAATCGCTCCAGGGCTCAGGTGCTGGGGGACAGGGCTGGAGCCCCATGGAACCGCCCTTCTTCCATCCCAATCCCACCTTTCCCTCCCCTCTCCGCCCCTTTCTCAACGTTCCCCCAATGCACAGCCCGTCCCAGCTCAATTTGGGTGTCCCATCCCCCTCCCGCTTATTTTGGGAGTCCCATCTCCCTCTTCGCCCCCCATTTTGTGCCTTCCCTATTGTCCCCCAGTCCGCACCTCCCGTCCCCCAGCCTTGGTTTTGGGTCTTCCATCCCCCACTTCGCTCAGTCTGGGGTCCCAGCCCCCGCCCCCTTCTCACCGCTCACCCCAGGCCGGGGTGGCTCCCAGCAGCACCAGTGCCACCAGTACGGCCCCAGCTGCCCCCACACGCCCCATGCCCAGCGCCGGGCGGTGCCGACAGCCCCAGAGCAGCCGTGCTGTGCCCTGGGGGGGTCCCCAAAGCGGCCCCGGCCCGCAAGGCCCTGGCAGCCCCAGGCCGGAGCAGTGCGGAGCGCGGGCGGGCGGCATCAGCCGTGCCCGGGCAGGGCCGTGCCCCGCGGGGCTCCCGCCCGCACTCGGCCCCGCCGGGACAGCGCGGCCATGGGGGCCCGGCCTGGCCGCCCCCACCTCCCCCTCCCCAAATTCCGCTCCCAAATGGGGGGCGCAGCTGGGGCCCACAGGTGCCGGAGCCACGCGTCCCCCCGCTGCCAGCACCGCCCCCCTCAGCATTAGGGGTGCCCCAAAACTCCCTCACAGCTGGCGGATACCCCACAAGCCCCGACCGAGTGGGGTCCCCCCGGCCTCATCATCCCCAGCCTTCGGCTGCCTCATCCCAGGCCCCAGCCCACCCATCCCCCTCCCCCACACTTCATCCCACACCCCAATCCACATCCCACCCTTCCCGGGCCCCATCCCGCCCCATCCCATTGCTCCCGGCAGCCGCCACCGGGACCCCCCAAAACCCCGCGTGCCAGGGACTCCCCAATACCCCCCAGGGGGCATTTGCGACTCACATTTGGAGTCCTGCAAGATCCAAACATCCGCCTCCCCCCGCCCCCTAAAAAAAAACCTCCCAGGATCCGACAAAGATATTTGGGGCTCCGTGCTGGAGTCCTCCAAGGTCCAAAAATCCCCCCCTCCCAAAAAGAACCCCAGGGACCGCCCAGGATATTTGGGGCGAGCTCCCCTCCCCGGTCACCGGCGGGATGGGGGAGCGATGCTCCCGGGGCCGAGAGCTGCGGACACAGAGAGTGATGGACGCACGTGGAGGCTCCTCTTCCTGCCTCCTCTGTGCCTCCCCTTCCTCCCGCCCCTCTGCCTTTATCCCTCCTCTTCCTCCTGCTCCTGCTCCTGCATCCCCCCTCCCCCCTTGCTCTTCCTCCTCCTCTGTCCCTCCTCCTCCTCTCCTGCCCGCTCCTCCTCCTGCCCCTCCTCCTCCTCCTGTTATTTGTGGCTCCCATCCCGGCTCTGTCTGACATCAGCCCTGCGGCCGGCCCGTGCTCAGCAGCAGCAGCAGCAGCAGCAGCAGCAGCAGCAGAAGAAGAAGCTGCCCCGGTCCCGTTGCTGTCCCCTCAGCGCTGGGCAGCTGCTGGCCCAGGGCGAGCAGAGACACAAAGGAAGCCAAGTGCAGCCCGGCTGCCCGGGCTGATGCAGACGAGCCCCAGGGCCGAGGTCCTGCAGAGCCCCACGGAGCCCTCGGCTCCTCCCTGGGAACGGGTTGTGCTGCGGCTGCCACAGCGGCCACAACGAGTCCTGGAGCTGCCCCGGCGCCGCTGCAGCAGGACCCAGCTTCCACCTCCTGTGCCAGGCCCTGCCCAGGGGCCATCGGATCCATGGGCTCCGTGCCCAGGGGGCAGACAAGAACAATGCATCGGATGCAGCCCCCGAGGACCTCGAGCAAATTGTGCACGAACATCCAGAGCTCGACCTGACCTTTGCAAAGCTGCAGCCGGCAGAGTTCTGTGGCGCAGGAGAGCCGGCACGGGAAGAGGAGAAGAAAGAAATGAATTCAGGAGCTAAATTTTTAGCAATATAATATTGAACATTTATTAGTAGAACAAAGGCATATCACAGCCCTGGGGCCTTGGCAATATTGCCAGAGGCGCGCTCCATTCATTTTACTGTGGACTTAAGTACTCTCTTCAACTGTTACATATTCATTAAGGCCAGAAAGTAATTTACACTTCACTCACCTTTCCCCGTTCTCCCGTCCCTGCCCCTTCCACCAGCACGGCGCCGCTCCAGTCCTTTGGATAACTGCAGAATTGAACACAGGCACCCCCTCCGGTGCCTCCCCTGTCTCCAGCCTAATTTGTAGCTGACAGCCTCCTTGGGAGGTGTGAGCTTTGATGAGATAACAGACTTCTTGGCATGTATACGGTTTATCTTGTTTTTCTAAAATATCTTGGTTCCTGGCTCTGTAGTTTCTCAACTCAAAAGACATTTATTGCCATGTGTTTATTAATACATTTCTTAACATATGACAACTATTTCGAAATTACAATTTACCTCAATCTCGTTTCTACGTCATTTTACTGTAGCACTATTTCTACATAGTACATCATCACTTATAAATGTTAAAATCCTATATGCGAACGACAACATTTATCATTCACTCATTTATCACAGACACCTCCGAGGTCTGCAGGAGAAACACCCTGAGCCTCAGAGGCTGTCACGGCCGGAATCTCTGCTGGGGAAAGTTCTTCCTCTCTGGGAAGAGATCCCGGGATGAGGCAAAAGCCAAGTTCATGGATGGTGACAAGATCCCCCTGCAGGGAGGGCAGAGGAGGGACTGCGGGTGGAGCCTGGGAGCCCGGGAAAGAAGAAGGGCTGGGGAAGGTGTTTTTAGGATTTGTTTTAGTTCTCCTTCTCTTAGTGTGATTGGTTTGGAAATAAATTCCATTAATTTCCCCAGCTTGGGTGTCCTGTGCCCCTGAGAGTGAGCAGTGAGTGCCCTCTCCCTGCCCCGATCCCAGCCCATGAGCCTTTCCTTCTGTGTTCTGTGTGCTGTGTGTTATAGGTTCAGTTCAATAAATTGAGAGAGCTCCAACCAATTAAACAAATTAGTTTATTAAGCAAGCGGCAACAAGCAAAACAGTGCGCTGGGCGGCCGGGGAGTCTCCGCTCCACCAACGGCGCGCAACCCACTCCCCAAAAGTCTCTGGTTATATACTTTTCTTCTTCCGCATCTTATGAAGTACTCTGCGTCTGCTCAAGAGGATCCTCTTCTGCTGTTTCATGGTGATTAGGGTCTTTTCTTGTTTTTCTCCTGGTGTTTTGCTTTGTCTTCTTTCTAAATTGGGTGTGGGCTTCTTGTGGTTTCTTGAGCTTGAGTAAAAAAAACCCTTTTGCAACTTTTAGGCTTAAGCAATAACCACATGATAACAATAGCAGATATATATTTCTATATGCTAGCTTAAGCAAAATTAACAAACAATATCTCATGATTTTAACTCATCACCTTTTAAGTAAGATTTGATTAACAAACAATAAATTGTGATTTTAACTTATCACACTGAGCCTGTGAGGAGAGCCACAGAGCAGCTTTGGTGGCCCCGGGCACCCGGGCAGGGCCAGCCCAGCGCAGCGATGGCTGCAATTCATTCCCTCCGCTCCAGCGCTCCACGGCCGCAGGGCGGGTCTGGCTGTGCGGGCAGGCGGCTCCAGGAGCACCAACTGTGCCCCACGGGACAGGAGCAGGAGGCAGCGGGGCCGGGTAAATCTCCTTCCTCTGAGCCGGCAGCGACAGGCGGCAGAGACTGGAGAAAGGGAAACAGGAGAGGAGGGACGAGGCTGCAGCTGTGCAGACCTGCAGGGATGCCGGGGCAGCCGGGAATTTTGTTTTCCAAATCTCTGGGGCGAAAGGACGCGCTCTGAGGTCCGTCATGGAAAGAAAGGAGAAACAGCGATTGATGGAAATGGACACCAGTTTGGACTCAGTTTATCCCTCTGGATTGCAAAAGCTGACAGAGCTCGAGCGCCGACGGACACCCGTCACCGACGCCACGGCCCAAGGGATCGGAGCTGCGGCTGGCGGGGCTGGAAGCTCCATCCAGCAGCTCCGCTGCCGCCCCCAAACCTCGGGCTGTAGCGTGGGGTCTGGGACACAGCTCCGTGCTGGGGGGCAGAGCCGCTGCTGGGGCCATTGCTGTGTCCAAGGCATCCTTTGTGCTCCCCGTGCAGCTTCAGGTTCCCGAGGGCTCCCCGAGGCTTTCTGGGGCTGTCCCTCCTGCTCAAATCTGTCGGGTTTAGTGCCCGAGCGCGGCAGCCCCGTGCCCTGTGGCAGCAGCCGGTGCTGGGACACAGCCCCGGGAGCTGCGCTAATGCCTGGCCGTGACCAGGAGGGACTGCGGGGAGGGGACTTCATTAGGATTCCCCCGCGCCCCTGGCTGTGCATGGAAAGGTTCTTCAGCGCATGGGAGCGATTTCCCGGGGTTTCTGGGCTCCGCGGGGCCCAGGCGGCGGCAGCGGGAGCCGCGGGGCCCGGCCCGTGGGGGCGGCCGGGCTTGGGAAGTGGGGGGAGTGCGCAGGGCCCCAGCGCGGTGCCCGAGGGCTGAGCGGAGCTGCTCGGGAACAACCCCCGGAACCCCCCTGGTGCCCGAGAGCTGAGCGGAGCTGCTCGGGAACAACCCCCGGAACCGCCCCGGTGCCCGAGGGCTGAGCGGAGCTGCTCGGGAACAACCCCCGGAACCCCCCCAGTGCCCGAGGGCTGAGCGGAGCTGCTCGGGAACACCCCGCTCGAAGCCGCTTCCCCGGCTCCGGCTGCCGCCGCCGCCCGGCCCCGGCGCGGTCCCGCGGGGTCGCCGCTCGGCGCGCACCGGGAGGGGTCGATCCGAGCCGCGCCCCGCCCGTCCCTCGCTGCGGCTCTTTCGGTGACACGGAGCGTCGAGACCCCGCGGTGCTGCCCCGACGGTCCCTCGGTGCAGCTCTTTCAGTCGCTGCGCAGCCGCCACTCCCCGTGCGGTTCTTTTATAATTTTTTATTCTATTCTCCTTATTTTATTCCATTCGCACCTCCCATCCCACTCCCTCTGCTGCGGCTCTTTCACCGCCGGGCTCCTCGCCGCTCTCTCGGTGCAGCTCCTTCAGTGCCACGGGCCGGCCGAGACGTCCCTCGGGGCGGCTCTTTGATCGGATTTTATTCTTTTCTCTGTGTTTTCTCTCGTTCCCAGCTCGCCCGTCCCGCGGAGCGACTCCTTCAGGGACCCGGGGCGGCACCAACCCCTCGGGGCGGCTCCAAAGGGCCCCGCCCGCCACCGCTCCCCGAGGCCTCCCCGCTGCTGCCGGGGATCGGACACCGCCGCCGGCCCCGGCCCCTTCCTCTTCTTCGTCCTCCTCCTCCTGCTGGGATTCAGCCCCCGCCACCGCCCGGCTCCTTCTGCCGCTCCTGCCCGGCACGAAGCGGCGCTGCCGCTGACGGGGCCGGAGCGCGGCTGCCCCGCGACTGCCCCGCACCTCAGGGCCGGGCCGGGGAGTGACCGCACGGGTGGGGAGGGACCCCCCTGGCCAGGACAGGGACTGACCCGATGGCAGGGACCCCCCTGGCCAGGGCAGGGACTGAGCCCATGGCAGGGACCCCGCGCCGGAGCAGGGAAGGATTCCTGTCCCCGAGGGGAAGCAGCGGCACAAACTGACCGGGACTCCCATCCCTTCTCCCTGCCCCGCTGGGCAGAGCAGGGACGGAGACGGGGATAAAGTGAAGTCCAGGAAGGACAAAGAGGTCCGGGAAAGGTTCTTTTCCGGGGTTTATTTTACTCCTCACTCTCCTGTTCCGATTCGCTCGGTCCCAAATCCAGTTCATTTCCCCACGTCGGGGCTGCTGTGCCTGCCAGGGCGATCCCTGAGTGACCTCTCCCTGCCCTTATCCCGACCCACGAGGACTCTGCTCCTTCCCAGTTCCGTGGAATTCACGGGGATTTGGGGCAGCTGGAGCGAAGCAGCTGCAAACCACAGCGGGCTCGAGAGGGACTAAAGCCGGGCAGGAGCCGGGGCTGCCCCGAGAGAGCTCTCCCAACACGAATCTTCCCGGGGTCTTTCTACGGGAATTTGGGTGAATGTTTACATTCATCGTTACAAAGCAGAGTCACGAGTGGAGCTAAGCTTTCAGCTTGAAATGAGGCAATCCAACGTGTGCGCGGGGACTGCTGCAAACTCAAGGTGTTACTTTAATCTTGGAAATATTCAGCCCCTCAGCAGCGATGTCTCTCCCAGCCCACTGGTTCCTGGCTCAGACCCAGCTCGGAGCTGGGAGAAGAAATTCAAAGTCCCAACAGAATCAGCTCTGCCGTTATTTTCTTTTTTGAAAACTTATTTTACGCTGTTTTCTTGTATAATGTATTTTAGTTTGGGGGGGGTGGGTTTCCAATTATTTTTCTTTTTTTTTAATTGTGTTTTTCTCTATTTCCCCCCCACTCATCCACAAAACCAGAGATTTGTGGTGAGGTGCTGCCCCACCGGTTCTCCCCCGGAAACCAACGAATTCAATCAAAATAATGATGGACTT
>JAMPIT010000053.1:0-81288 GCA_026261815.1 Monarcha castaneiventris obscurior
TGCGGGTAAATAATGGACAACACACACGATCAATGTGATCTAAGTGAAGCCATTTATTCTGAAAACCGCAGGTATTCTTATACCCTAAGTGACAGTACTAAAAATAAAGTCATAAGATAAGTTTTCTCACAGTGCCTTTTCCCACACAAAGTTTCACACAGTTTTCTCTATCCTAATCAGTGCTCTGACTCCCGTATCAGAAGGCTACAATAATAACTTCTTCTGCCAAACTCCTTTCCAGACACCTGGGAGTTAATCTCCCTTTTCTCACAGATGTTTTGCAAACGGCCTTGGGAAAGAAATGCAGAGGCCTATTGCTTTTCTAAATACAGAGGCTTATTTCTCATCTAACAAGTTTGGATTGCTCACTGTCTACTTATGTACTATATGTCTATATATGTATGTCTACATATAGGACATAGTATTCCTCCACAAATCCCCCCTCTTTCCTGTGAGCAATCCAAACCTGGTTTACTGTTTTTTCTACTGATTTTATCAAACACTTAACAATACATGGTAATAACACACTTACGAGTATAATAACTGCTAAAGCTATCAGTCTCATCTTAACAAACTCTATAAACCATCCCTTAATATCCCAGCTTGCTTTACAATGCTACTACCATTAACTACGTTTTTACGTGCTAAATTTCTTGCTAACTTATATACCAGATAACCTAAAATACGTTGATCAAAAGTTTCTATAAGCTGCAAATCTTAAAAAAGGTTAAACTGTCTACTTAAAGCTGGTGGCAAAGGTTGGAGTGGGTCAGGATGCCTGTGGTTTGGTCCTAAAAAGGCACAAAGAAAGTTAGCCAGACTATATCTTGCTAATTGACCTGCACAGCGTTTCCAGGTTCAGCATCAGAGTGATATGGTTTAATCCATCTTGCTGGTATCCAAAGCAATCCGTCTCCTGTAAGCAAACACATATATCCTCTTCCTGTTAATTTGACTGTGGCAGGCCCTTTCCATTCCCCTGTTTTCGGGTCTCTGTATCTCACTAGGATCCCATTATCCCTCTGGCTTACTGAACTAGAACCTGGCCGCAGTGCCAAGCTGTGTACCAATATCGGCGGTTCCTGACTGTCCTTTGCCAATCTCAGATAATTAAGCACATGTAAGGCTTTATGCAACTGCTCATGTGGAGACATACCTGCAGTTCCCCCCTTTTGTTTTAACAGCAAACTTTTTAACGTTTGATGTGCACGCTCTATAATGGCTTGACCAGTAGGAACATGTGGAATGCCAGTGTCATGGGTAATACCCCAAAGATTACAAAATCGAGCAAAGCGCAAGGATCTATATCCTGGCCCATTATCTGTTTTGAGCTTTGCCGGGACACCAAGAACTGCAAAACAATTGTATAGGTGTCTTTCCACATGTCGGGTGGTTTCACCTGTCTGAGCTGTAGCCCAGATTGCCTGAGAGAAGGTATCAATGCACACGTGAACGTATTTAAGGCGACCGAATTCACTGATGTGAGTGACATCCATTTGCCCCAATTGCAAAGGTTTTAAACCTCTAGGATTAACTCCAACACCTAGACCAAACCCATGCTCCTGACATGATGGACAGGACTTGACAATTCCCTGAGCATCTATCAACGGGATTCTAAACTGTTTTACCAGCATCTTTGCGGACTGATGGAAAAAATCATGGGAATTGCGTGCCTGAGCAAAGGTGTCAATTGATGGACCTGTCCACGCAGGAGCCACTAACTTATCGGCTACTTCGTTGCCAATAGCTAGGCCTCCGTGCATGGAATGACTGCGAATGTGAGTGATAAAGTAAGGGGCACTGCGTTGGTTAACCAGATTCAGTAGGTGAATGATGAGGATGTTAAGAGCTTGATTTTTCACTTCCCTTATCATAGCACGCTCAATACGCCTCACCATACCTACTACATACAAAGAATCTGATACGATGTTAAGAGCAACTGAATGCCAATTACTGAAAGCCCACACAACGGCTTTGAGCTCAAGTGTTTGCAATGAGTCATCTGTATCCCCCATGAGAATGTTTCGTTCCCATGTCCCATGTCGTGACAGCCAGGTGCACACTGCTTTCCGGGAGCGCTTTCCAGCATCAGTGAAAACAGTGATGCCATTCACAGGAGTCTCCGATAACCACGGACGCTGTTCCATTACTTGTCCTTTCAGCAGAGCTAGAAGCTTGGAACGAGGGTACTGGTTAGAAATGGTTCCTGTAAATCCAAGCAATGCAGTATGGAGATCATCAGAATGTCGAAGGCCCCATTCCAGATAAGACTGAACCATTGGAAGAAATATAGTGACTGGATCTCGACCCAGAAGGTCAACGACACGCATTTGACCTTTCATGATGAGTTGAGCAAAACACTCCATTCTGGTCGAGACAGTTTTCGGCGGGTTGAGGGATAAAAAGACCCACTCAAGAATGCGCAGTGGTTGCGGATGCTTTTCATCCCACTGCATGATGAGGGCACAGGGATGCTCACGAGGGTTCCGCATATGAGGTGCATCTGAATTGACAAGCATGAGGTTTACAGGCAACTCAGGTTTAATCCGATCAGCGTGGCTGGCAACAATCTTATAGCTGATGCGTTCAAGGGCCCTTTGGTGTGCGGGTCCCAGCGTTCGCTTATCATTAGCCTGAGTAGTAGTTCCCAAAAGCTGGACGAGTGGTTTTAGGTCGTCATTTGTAATTCCACATTTTGTACGGACCCACTGAACATCTCCGACTAATTTCTGTACGTCGTGCAGCGTTCGGATCTCTGTGACAATTTCAACCTTCTGCGGGTGTACTCGACTTCCAGTGATAATCCAGCCAAGGTATTTCCACGGTGATTGTTTCTGCACCTTCTCTGGAGCGATTTTCAGCCCTCTTGACTCAAGTGTCGCTGTAACTTCAGACAGGATCGGGAGATCAGTTAAGCTTTTCCCAGCTATTAAGATATCATCCATATAGTGGTAAATGATCAGATGAGGAAACCGTTTTCTCGCTGGTTCCAGGGCCCACGCTACATAAATCTGGCACATTGTGGGTGAATTTCTCATGCCCTGGGGCAAAACAATCCAGTGGTATCGCTTGGCAGGTTCTGCCTTGTTGATGGATGGTACCGAAAAGGCAAATCTCTCCGCATCGTCTTTGTGCAGAGGAATAGTGAAAAAACAATCCTTTAAATCAATAACTAAAATTTCCCAGTCTTCTGGAATCATAGTGGGAGAAGGAAGACCTGGTTGCAGGGCTCCCATGTTCATCATGATGGCATTAACCGCTCTCAGATCATGCAATAATCTCCATTTTCCGCTCTTTTTTGGTATTGTAAATATTGGAGTATTCCACTCGCTCGTGGAAGGATCAATATGACCTGAACTGAGTTGTTTTTCCACCAGTTCATTAACTTTGAGCAGCTTTTCACCGGTGAGCGGCCACTGCTCAATCCAGATAGCTGTATCTGTTTTCCATCTGATCTTGAGGATTGGCCGCTCCTCAGTGGCCGCTACGGAAAAGGCTGAGTGACGAGTGTAGCTTTCATTTGGCTCATGATGTCTCGGCCGATGAGACCTACCAGACCTGGAGGGGTAGTTATCACATAGGGGCGAGTTGACACAGTCACTCCATCAGAAAATGTAAAAGCAATCGGATCTTTGCTGACTCTTGTAGTCTGAGTCCCTCCAATTCCCGCGACACCAAACTGTGGAGATACCGTAGGCCAAATTGCTGGCCAGCAGGAAGAAGAGATGATCGTAACATCAGCCCCGGTATCCAAAAGCATTTTCAAAGTTATTTGGTGGCCATCACGGGAACTCAGCGTGACTGTTTTTTCTGGTTTACCTCTAGTGATGTCTATTGCAAAGAACACTTCAGGTAGTCCTGTGGATCCAAATCCCTTGTCTCCTCTGATTGCATTCCCGGGATGAGGGACACAAGAGAAAAATGGGACCAGCTGAGCAATACGAGTACCCCTTGGGATGGAGACTGGTGGAGAGAGTGTATAAATCATGGCCTTGATGACTCCGGTATAGTCTGAATCAATTACTCCAGGTAGTACAAAAATACCTTGTCGACTAGTGGAAGAACATCCCAGTAGCAGCGCACACAAATTTCTCCCTAGTGGTCCCTTCACGTATCGACCACTTGCACTGCTGTGGTGGTTAGGGTGATTTCTACTGCTGTTGAGACATCCACTCCGGCACTTCCAGCAGTGGCGGAGCGGAGGGTGTCGAGACTTCCTGTCTGTTGGCTGCGGTCACGGCCCAGGCCCCCTGCATTTGTGTCTGCGCGCGCGGGGTCTTCGCGCTCGGATGCCTGTTTCCCTGTCTTCTACACTCTGCTGTAACGTGAGTATTGCTCCGGCACTTTATACACCACTTTGATCCGGAACCAGGGAAGTGGCAGTGTTTTTTGAGATGTCCTGGTTTGCCACATTTAAAGCATCGGGCATTAGAGCTTGTGCTCGTCTTGTCTAGGAGAGGTTTAATAGCTCCACTTACAGCGGCTGCAACATATGCGGCCTTAGCTTGTTGACCAGTTCTATCTGCCAGTTCGATCATATCGACTACTGACGCTGTCTTTGGCAGTGTCCCAAGGATCTGCTGGGTCTTCTCATTCGCGTTGTCGAAGGCGAGGATTCGGAACATCCGTTCTTTCATTGTGTCATCGAAGTCAGGATGAGTTCTGATGGTCTGATGCAGTCGATCGATGAACGAGGAGTACCTTTCGTGAGGGCCTTGTTGAACGTGTAAAAAGGCTTGTGATTTGCCAGGCTCCGGCACGGTAGTGATAGCAGCAAGGGCTAATTCTTGAGATTTTTGTAATACTGACACATTACTCTGCATTTGAAAATTCACATCTAACCAAGGTCCTTCACCTATTAGCTGCTGCGATGTAACTCCATACAAAGGATCACCTTGCTGGCGAGGTTTAGCTGCCTCCTGCACACATAGCTGTCTCCATTGCTTTTCAAAGAGCAACAATGCAGATGGAGGTAGTATAACTGAGGCAAGCTGAGAAGAGTCACATGGCAGTAATAGGTCACAAGTGTACAAATATTGTAGCAGCTGGGTGGTGAATGGTGATCGAAGACCGTACTTAGATACTGCATCTCTTGCTTTTTCAAGCAGTTTCCAGTCAAAGGCTTCCCAGTTCCTCTGCCCTCCAGGTTGCAGAGTAACAGGAAATGCCTGGGGAAGAAACTGTCCTTCAATTAGGGCATCACGAATTACCCCTTTCCATCACTGTGTATGCTGACTGCCTGCATCTGGGTTCTGGAATACTGGAAGAGGGACCTGTTGTTGCTTAATCCCTATTTTGTTCATTGGAGGAAGTAGAGGATCACGGAAGGAATACCGATTATGCAAGCCTGTTTCAGTCTGTGACTGCTCTAAAGGTGGATTTACATTAAACTGTTCGGCTGGACTTTGTATTTTTAAGTCCTCTAACTTTCCAAGCACATCTCGCAACAAATCTTCGACTGCAGCACCTTTTAGTTCTTCTTCTTTAACAGATTGCAAAGGTGACTCGGGTAGCTGGCATTGAGCTGCTGCTTGCTCTTGAGCAGCGGCCGGATCTTGGGCGGCTGCCAGCTCTCGGACAGCAGCTGGATCTTGGGGGGCTGCCGGCTCTCCTTTGAAATCTCCAGCACTCTGGGTAGCATTTGCTGGGGTGGTCGGCTTGGGTACCGAAGGGGCAGAAGGCAGGGCTGTTGCAGAAGTGGGAAGTGGAAACGCAACTCGGGTTGAAAAGGTGGAGGTGGTTGCTGTTTCAGTGTTATTTGACCCTGAGCCTGCAGGGGTTAATGCTGTGAAAGCAGAAGCAGCTGCCTGCCTCTCCGCTTTCATTGTCTGCAGGGTCTCTAGTATGAGCTTCCAGTGAGTGAAATATTTGGATGCTTCTTTGGCGGCTGCTCCGCTGCTGCTGATAGCGTCCCACAAAGCTTTCCCAATTGCTTCCCATACAGATATCTGAAAGGCTACCTCCGCTTTTGGGATAAAATCCCGGTCCCAAGCCCACTTTAAGAGATTCCGAAGAATGGAATCATCGTATTTCAATTTTCTCTTAGAGATAATATGTTGGAGGAGGTTTAGGACAGCTTTTTGCTCTTTATCTTCCTTGTCCTTCCCCATCTCCTCCCTGACCATACAGTTCAGTTCACAGTCTTCCCGCAATCCTCTGTGGCGCCCTGGTGGGACTTCTCCCTTCGGGGAGGCTTCTCGCAGACCCTATCTCCGTAAAACCTTTCTTCCCACACACCCTGTGTGTGTGTGAGGCTTCCCGCACCACGGTGCCAGTGCGAGGAATTTCTGCGAGGATTCCCTTCCCACACTTCTATGTGTGAGGCTTCCCGCACCCCCTGTGCGAGGCTTCACGCACGACCAGCGTGTGTGGCTTCCCACCCCCTCAGTGAGGCTTCCCACACAATCTCTGTGTGAGGCTTCCCGCACCTGCCGGTGTGAGGCTTCTCGTCTTGCGATGAGGAGTCCTTTCTTCTTGCACTCCCCAATCTGTGCAAGGCTTCCTGCCGGGGCAGCAGAGATTAGGTCAGCTGCTTACCCGCTACTGCCGTGCTCGATCCACTGAATATCAGTATCCGATGCACTCGGGAGTCTCCCCTCATGCTGGGTGGTATCACGTGGCGAGGCTCGGCATCATCAATCACGTCGGGTGCACCATTTGCGGGTAAATAATGGACAACACACACGATCAATGTGATCTAAGTGAAGCCGTTTATTCCGAAAACCCCAGGTATTCTTATACCCTAAGTGACAGTACTAAAAATAAAGTCATAAGTTTTCTCACAGTGCCTTTTCCCACACAAAGTTTCACACAGTTTTCTCTATCCTAATTAGTGCTCTGACTCCCGTATCAGAAGGCTACAATAATAATTTCTTCTGCCAAACTCCTTTCCAGACACCTGGGAGTTAATCTCCTTTTTCTCACAGATGTTTTACAAACGGCCTTGGGAAAGAAATGCAGAGGCCTATTGCTTTTCTAAATGCAGAGGCTTATTTCTCATCTAACGAGTTTGGATTGCTCACTGTCTACCTATTTACTATATGTCTATATATGTATGTCTACATATAGGACATAGTATTCCTCCACATGCCCAGGGGCTGGAATTACCAAGGATGGGTGTCCTGGGGTATGGGAGGTCCAGGGATGGGGTGGGGGTTCTTGGGAATGGGGATCCTGGGCCATGGAGATCCTGGGGAATGGCTGTCCCGGGATGGGCGTCCCAGGGAGGGGGGACATAAGGAGTGGGGGTCCCATGGTTGCAGTTCCCAGGGGAATGGGGGTCCCAGGGATGGGCAGTGGCTGGGTGGGCACAAGGGTCGCAGCTCCTTCCCTGGGTGCCTCCGATTTTGGGGTGTCTCAGGGCACAGCGCTGCTGCCATGGGGTGCTCGTGGTTTGGGGGGCACCACAGGGCAGGGCTCCAGGGCTGTGCCCCCACCCCGAGGCTTCTTCCTCTCATCATTCCATTTCTTCCCTTTTTTCCCCCACTTTCCCATCCCCTCTGCCCCTCCCAGTTCGTGGCTCGGCGATCCCGGGGAGCTCCTGAGCGGGGAACGGGACCTGAGGGTGCCCCTCACCCCCTGGGCTTTGACTCTCGCAGCTTTAGAGCTGCTGCAAAGGTGAGAATTGTGTGGGGGAAAAAGGCCTGGCTGTGGTTTGCTCAGCCCTGCGAGAAGCACAAAAGCCAACGGGAGCCCAAGCAGTGGCTCTGCGAGGGCCTTTGATGGTTTTCAGAGCAGGGCTGGCTGGAAACCCCCCTGCAGGGGCAGCTGCGAGGGAACCAGTCCGGAAATGCCCCAAGTGATCCTTTTGTCCCTCTGCCCAAGGGACTGAGGGAGCCCCAAAACTGCTGCAAATCCCACAAGCATCTGCTCAGCCCCTGAGTGGGACCCTCCTCCTTCCCGAGCCAAACAGGCAGAACAAACAGAAAGCCTTTATCCCATTTTAATTAAAAAGCTGCATTTTGGGTCCAAGAAGAGAGAAAAGGGTCCTGTGCCCACCCGGCACATGGAGGGGGCATGGGGAGCCCCTGGGGTTCTGTGAAGAGCAATGAGGGACGCCTGGGGGGACTCGATGCCTCCCAGTGCCCCCCAGTGCCACCAGTGCCCCCCAGTGTCACACCACACTCTCGTAGGTGGCACTGGGGTCCTGCTGTCCCTCGTAGGGTCCCGGCAGCTCCGCGTTGGTCACTTGTGGATCCCGGGGGGGGCAGGGCCGGGGGACCCCCGTGGGGGCGCTGACAGAGACAGCGGCTGTGGGGACCCGGGTGGGGGTGGCAGCCGTGGGTGACGGGTCCCTGTCGCCAGCCCCGGACTCACCCTCCACCTTCTGGGTGCTCCCAACGAGGGTGTCCAGCAGCTCCCCGTCCTCTGGGGGGGCCGGGGGCTCTGGGAGGGCCCTGCAGGGATAAGGGGGCGTTTGTGGGGTGGGGGGTTTATGGGGTGGGGGTAAAAGGCGGGTCAGGACTGGAACCCCCCACTCACCTTTCCTGCTGCTTCCTGGAGGCTGCAAAGAAAACGGGTGGGGGGACTGTGGGGTCCCAGGGGCGCCTAAAAACCATCGGGACCCCCGAGTCCACCCAGGACCCCCGAGCATCCCTGATGCCCCCCAGAAGCTCAGAACCACCCCGGTGCTCCGGACTCCCTGAGGCCTCAGAGCCCCAAGCCCGCGAGGGAGGGGGACCCCTCAAATTCCCCCCAAACCCCTGAAAGAACCCCCAACATCCCAAGGCCACCGCAAAGCCTTGAGCTGGGGTCACAGGGGGCCCATCCACCTCCAAGTCACGAAGTGTGGGTGCTGCCCCACTCCCTCCCCGACTCTGGGGGGCTTCCCACCGCCCCCAGGACCCCGTCCCCCATTGTCACCCACCCAGGCGGTGCCACTGGTGACAGCCCCCGATGACAGCCACGAGCAGGACCAGGAACAGCAGGGTCCTGCCGATGTTCACAGCCACTGCTGGGGACAGAGGGGGACACATTGGGGTCACCTGTCACTCCAGGGGTACTGAAATCCCCATGATCCTGTGTGACCCCACCTGTGTTCCAGCGTCCCCGCGGTGTCACCGTCAGTGCCAGCTCTGGGCTGAGCGCCCGGAACACGCGGTGCCCGTGCTGTCCCAGCTGGTTGGTGGCCACGCACTGGTAGGTGCCCGAATGTCCCACATGGACGTCCCCAAGCTCCAGGAGGGGACCCCGGGCCACCTCGCGCCCGTCCCGCAGCCAGGTGAAGGTGACAGGGGCTGAGCCCACCTGCACCGAGCAGCGCAGGCTCACGGGGTCACCTGCGTGCACCGGCTGTGCCAGGGCACCGGGGGTGATGGTGGCATTGGCCACGGGCACTGCCGGGTCCCAGACGGGGATGGAGGGACCTGGGGACCACGGAGGGACCTCAGAGAGGGCTGGGTGGACCCAGGGAGGGATGAGGGGAAGCGGGAACTGATTGGTAGACCCGGGAGGGACCCGGGAAGGGCTGGGTGTCCCCAGGCAGGGCAGGGGACCCGTGGCGGCTGTCGGGGCTCCCCGTGCCCATCCCCGCACTCACTGCGCACCGTGACGCGGAGCCGGGCGCTGCTCTTCCGCACGGCCCCCCCCTCGGAGCGCACCTCGCAGTGGTAATTCCCCGAGTGGGAGACCCCCACGGCGGGCACCAGGAGCTGCGGGGACCCCTGCGGGCCCCCCACCAACTGCCCGTCCCGGTAGAAGAGGTGCAGGAGGGGGGCTCGGGGCCGCAGGGGGCTGGGGGATGCTGAGGCAGCTGAGATTCAGGGGGGACCCCTCGGTGGGCTCGGGGGGACCCTCCAGCACCGGCACCGTGAAGAGCTCTGGGAATGAGATGGGAGGGGGGACGGTGACCCCGAATCCCTGGGGAGGGGCTGTGCAGGTGTCGGGGTGGCGGCTGTGGGGTGCTCACCGTGCACTGTCACTGTCACCAGCGTCGACTCCTTCCACCCCCGTGGCGGCTCGGAGTCCACCCAGCCCCTGCAGCGGTAGCGGCCGCTGTGCTGCAGCTGCAGAGGGGACAGGGACAGCTCGGTCCCACCGGGGAGCACCTCCAGTTCCTTCTCGTCGCGGTAGAAGGACACCGAGGTGACCGATTTGTTCTGCCAGCCCCGGCAGCGCAGGGTCACCGAGTCCCCCTCCAGCAGCGCCCGCGCCGGCACCTGCAGCACCAACAGCTCTGGGGAACGAGGGGTCGCGTCAAACCGGGGGGTCCCAATGGCACCGGGACCCCCGATTGGGTCACACCCAGCACACCAGGGGTCCCCAATTCCAACACGGGGTCCCCTCGCACTGGGATGCTCTGGGATGTCCCCGTGTGCAGGGGACGGGCTCTGGTCACACCAGGGGGGTGACCCATGGAGCGGAGCCCACCCAGAGCCCTCGGGGACCCCGCGGGCACCCAATCCCCCCTCACCATTTAGAACATTCACCCGGGGACTCAGCCCGGTGTCGGGTCTGTCACACTGGTAGCTGCCACTGACGGTGGCGCGGATTCGGTCGGGTCCCTGCAGCCCCCAGCGCTGCCCGTCCTTGTACCAGGCGGTGGCACCGGCGGTCCCCGAGCCCTGGCAGGTCAGTGTCACCCGGTCCCACAGCACCGCCGGCGTCCAGGGGGGCTCCACGAGGAGCTGGGTGGTCTGGGCGCCTGCGGGTGACAGGGGACAGCAGCCTGCCAGGGCCAGCGCGGGCTGGGGACAGCGGGCCGGGGACGTGGCATCCCCCCGAGGACTCACCAGCGAGGCCGAGGGTCTGGGCTGGAAGGGAGAAGGGACAGGGCTGGGTGGGGGTGGCACCGCGGGGACAGCGGCACCCGGGGCACGGGGTGTGGGGCTGTCCCCAAACTGTCCCCACAGGGTCACCGGTTCAGCACGGAGGCCTTGAGGACAGGGACACCTCGGTCACCCTGGGCTGAGGCAGGACACAGGGACACTGTGGACACCCCGTGCTTGTACAATTCACCTCCACCAGCCCCACAGCCTCTGTCCCCACGGCCACATCCCCAGGGCCCTCTGCCCATGATCCCATCCCAATGGCCCCTGTCCCCATGGCCCATCCTCATGGTGCTTGGCCCTCGGCCCTGTCCCTGCATCCCTGTGCCCCTGTCCCTGTCCCCACTGCGGTCCCAGCCCCAAGGTTCCTTTTGCCGCATCCCAGTCCCTCCATTCCTGTCCCCCCCATTCCTGTCCCCACAGCCACCCCACGACCCCAGTCACATTTGGGAGTCCACCCCCATGCACGGGCTCTGCTGCCCTTGGGGACCTCAGGGGACCCCGCAGCCCCCCTGTGCCCCCTCCCCACCGCTCTCTGCCCCACCAGGGCCCATCCCCGGGGCGTCAGGCCCGTGCCCGGGGCACTCACCCCACAGGAGCAGCGCCACCTTCCCGGCCATGCCGGTGTCCCCGGCCACCCGGGCTGGCTGTCACTCGCTGCCGGGGCCTCTTGTCCCCTGGCTGGCGCTCTTGGGATGAAAGGGGAAGGAAGCGAGGTCACGTCTCGTCCTCACGTGTTGGTGGCCCTTGGTGGGGGCTGGGTGGGAACAGAATGGATGCAGGGTGGGGACACTGTGGGACATGGGGTTGATGATGGGACATGGTGGGGACGCCAGAATTTGAAGGTGGGGACGCCAGAATTTGAAGGTGGGGGGGGTTTAGGGAGCCAAGGATGGGTGTCCTGGGGTATGGGGGGTTGTCTTGGGGTGACTCTATGATGTGTATCCCCTATCACGGCTCTATGCCAAAAACTTAATTTTGTGCCTTTAAACTGAGCTTGAGAGGGGAGAGGAAAAAAAAAACTAAATGAACTTTTCAAAGCAAGTTCCCAAGGACACGGAGATAGAGACGGCTCTGCATTCTCCAGCGGCTGCAGGAGCACGGGGGGAGCACCCTGCCTGTCTCTTCAGCCAGTTTTTGGGTTTTTTTCCTTTTTTTTTCCTCCGGCGTGTTTCCTAGGATTTTGGTGAGGTTTTTTATTTCTTTTTTTCTCTTCGGGACTGTTTCAACAACATCAGGAGAACTTCTCTTCAGGCCCGGAGGGGGCCGAAGGCCACCCCCCACGCCAGCTCCGAGAAGGAGGGACCACACCTACAAGAGGACTCTAATTTCTTCCCAGGTTTTCTTATTATAGTGAGGGGTTTTGCTATTTAGTATTGTTTTTTTCCAGTGTGTTTGTTAATAAATAGGTTTTATCTCTTTCACTTTCCTTTGAGGGATTCCTTTCCTGAACCTGGTGGGGGGAAGGGTAGTCGTGACTTGCCTTTCTCCCAGAGGATATATTGCTAGATTTTGGCCAAAACTGGCACAATAATAGTGGCGCCCAACGTCAGGGGCTCGAAGGAAAGTGAAGGAACCTGTAGTGATTACATTTTGGGTTGATTTAATTGCTTTGTGTTGGAGTGAAGTGGTTACGATGTTGGTTGAGTTCATGATGTCTCGCTGGCTGGATATACTCGTGTCTTTTTGGTCCCTGTTTGCCTGTCCACAACTTGCTCCGATCATATTGCTGATAAGAAACTTTTACAGAGCAGGGGCACGAATCCGAATTTCTATTTTGCTGTGCTCGGTGATACTGATTTATATGAAGTTAACAGAGGTACAGGCGGCTGTTCAAAGTGTGTATGATAGGTGGTTTCTCCGTCCTAACCCCAGTCCTGGTTCCAGTAGCCTGTTTTGGGGGTTTATTAGTAATGGCACTCAGTTTGTTGGAGGAGGAGATGGGGTTTCCCAGCCTTTCATCTCCCCCCCACTTTTTAAATTTGATACATTATCTTTTGAGAATGTTCAGTTTCCCCTGGATGTTAAAGAGACCATCCTCCTGGCCACCCCCCTGATATTTAATTTGGTAATCTTCCTCTATATTTTTGGCAGCTTGTCTAGAATGAGGGCTCAGATTTCCAGTGTGATTGATGAGACACCTGACCCAGAGGTGGAAAAGCCTGAGTGGGGTGGAGAATGGGAGGATATGGGCCAGATGCTGAAGGAATTCTCTGACCCAATAGCTTGTAATTTCCCCCCTGAGCAAATTCAGAACCCAGCTAAGGTGGGGAAATACCTAAAGGAAAAATTCAATGGCAATCCCAAGAAGGAAAAGGTCATTGCAATATGCTGGGCCTTGGCATATGCTTATCGCACACTGCTAGGTACTGTAGGGCAGCAGATAAAGGCAGAAGGGCAGGAAGATAAATCAGCAGACACCCCAGTCACTCAGGCTGCAGCTAAACCAGAGGGAAAGCCTAAGCCATTGACAGTTGCTCCTGTCACGAGGAAAAAACACACCACCAAAACCGATCAGCCAGTGAAAGCTGATGATGATGCAGGGGAAGGAACCTCAAAGCCAGCAACTGACTCAGGCACAGAAACCATTACTGAGTCCATGTCCATAAAGGACCTTCACAGCCTAAGAAAGGACTACACCCGACGGTCTGGTGAATCCATCATAAGTTGGATGGTCCGTATTTGGGATGCTGTAGGTGATGACGTAATGCTGGATGGTGCTGAAGTGAGGCATTTGGGATCCCTGTCACGTGATCCAGCTATTGACCAAAGGATGATAAGGGGGGCTGACTCTGCCGGTCTCTGGAGACGGCTCTTGAGTGGTGTGAGGGAAAGATATCTGTGTGGAGATGATCTCTATATGCAGCAAACACAGTGGAAGACCATGGAACAAGGGATCCAATGCCTGAGAGAACTAGGGGTGGTACAGGTTGTCTTCACAGATGACCCAGGACTGAGAAGTCCAGACCAGGCCAGAGTTAGTCCATTCATGTGGCGAAAACTCATACAGCTTGGGCCACAAGAATATACTTCTGCTTTAGCACTGAAGAAACCAGATTACGGTGCTGAGACGTGCAGGATATGGCAACGAAGCTTCGGGCATATGCAGGCTCCGTGCATGGCCCAACACATGCGAAAATCGCAGCTGTGGAAACGTGTGCAGAAATTGGAAGATACGATAGAGAAGAATTTCCAGGACCTCAGGAAGGAGATTAAAGAGGGCCTTCTCCAGACCTCGGCAGTACAGATCAGAGATTCTGATACCCAACGTGGACGTTCCCTAGAGAGAAGGAACATCCCGCGAAGTGAGCTGTGGAAATTCCTGTGTGACAATGGGGAAGACATGAGGAAGTGGGGTGGACAACCCACTTCTGCTCTGGCTGCACGAGTGCGTGAATTGAAGGAGCGCAAGTTTCAGAAAGGAAGGTCTACTAAAAAGGTAGCTCAAGTTACCTGTAGCCAGTCTGCCGGAAATGATGGAAAAGATGATGACATGTCCGATCCCCTCGAAGGAACCTCTACGATGCAGGCCCGAGAAAAGAAGGATAACCAGAACTAGAGGGGCCCTGCTTCTAGCCAGGTAGAGGCCAGGGAAAACCGTATTTTTTGGACTTTGTGGATTCGTTGGCCTGGTACATCAGAACCACAAAAATATGATGCTTTGGTTGACACTGGTGCGCAGTGTACAATAATCCCATCGCAGCATGTGGGGGTAGAATCTGTTTCTATTACTGGTGTAACAGGTGGATCACAAAATTTAACCCTAGTGGAAGCTGAGGTGAGCCTAACTGGAAATGAGTGGAAGAAACATTTCATTATGACTGGCCCAGAGGCCCCATGCATTTTGGGCATAGATTTCCTCCGAGGCGGGTATTTCAGAGACCCAAAGGGACTCAGGTGGGCTTTTGGAATAGCTGCTGTGGAGGCAGAGGGCATAAAGCAATTGAATACTTTGCCTGGACTATCAGAAAACCCATCTGTAGTAGGCCTCCTGAAGGAGGAGGAACAAAGAGTACCAATTGCTACCTCGATAGTGCATCGCCGACAGTACCTGACAACTCGAGATGCTGTGATCCCCATCCACAAGATGATCCGTGAGCTGGAGAGCCAAGGGGTGGTCAGCAAGACCCACTCACCCTTCAACAGCCCCATCTGGCCTGTGCGCAAGTCTGAAGGAGAATGGAGGCTGACCGTGGACTATCGTGCCTTGAATGAAGTGACTCCACCACTGAGTGCTGCTGTGCCGGACATGTTGGAGCTCCAGTACGAGCTGGAGTCCAAGGCAGCAAAGTGGTATGCCACTATTGACATTGCTAATGCATTTTTCTCCATCCCTCTGGCACCAGAGAGCAGGCCTCAGTTTGCCTTCACCTGGAGGGGTGTGCAATACACCTGGAACCGACTGCCCCAGGGATGGAAGCACAGTCCTACGATTTGCCACGGACTGATCCAGACTGCACTGGAAAAGGGTGAGGCTCCAGAACATCTGCAGTACATCGATGACATCATTGTGTGGGGGAACACCGCAGCAGAAGTGTTTGGGAAAGGAGAGAAAATCATCCAGATTCTCCTGGAAGCAGGTTTTGCCATCAAGAAGAGCAAAGTCAAGGGACCTGCTCGAGAGATCCAGTTCCTGGGAGTGAAATGGCAAGATGGACGGCGTCAGATTCCTACCGAGATCATCAATAAGATCACTGCAATGTCTCCACCAACCAACAAGAAGGAAACACAAGCTTTCCTAGGTGTCATAGGTTTTTGGAGAATGCATATTCCTGAATACAGCCAGATTGTGGGTCCTCTCTACTTGGTTACCCGCAAAAAGAACAATTTCCATTGTGGCCCTGAACAGCAACAAGCCTTTGCCCAGATCAAGCAGGAAATCGCTCATGCAGTAGCCCTTGGCCCAGTCAGGACAGGACCCGAGGTGAAGAACATGCTCTACTCTGCAGCCGGGAACAATGGTCTGTCCTGGAGCCTTTGGCAGAAGGTGCCTGGTGAGACTCGTGGCCGACCACTGGGATTCTGGAGCCGGAGCTACAGAGGGTCTGAAGCCAACTACACTCCCACAGAGAAGGAAATCTTGGCTGCCTATGAAGGAATCCAAGCTGCCTCAGAGGTAGTCAGCACTGAAGCACAACTCTTGCTGGCACCCCGACTACCAGTGCTGGGGTGGATGTTCAAAGCACAGGTTTCCTCTACCCACCATGCCACCAACACCACATGGAGCAAATGGATTGCCCTCATCACACAGCGCGCCCGTATCGGAAAACTGAATCGCCCTGGGATTTTGCAAATAACCACAAATTGGCCTGAAGGTGAAAACTTTGGTCTCAGTGACGAGGAAGAGCAAGAACAAGTGACACGTGCTGAAGAAGCTCCACCATACAACCAACTGCCAGCAGAAGACACCCGCTACGCTCTTTTCACCGATGGTTCTTGTCGCATTGTAGGGATGAAACGAAAGTGGAAAGCAGCCGTATGGAGCCCCACACGACAGGTCGCAGAAGCTATTGAAGGAGAAGGTGGATCAAGTCAACTTGCTGAACTGAAAGCTGTTCAACTGGCCCTAGACATTGCCGAAAGAGAGAAGTGGCCAAAGCTCTACCTCTATACTGATTCATGGATGGTAGCCAATGCTCTGTGGGGATGGCTAGAAAAGTGGGAAAAGGCTAATTGGCAGCGTAGAGGAAAACCAATCTGGGCCCTGAAGAGTGGAAAGACATTGCTGCCCGAGTAAAAAAGCTACTTGTGAAAGTCCGCCACGTAGATGCTCATGTGCCCAAGAGTCGGGCTAATGAGGAACACCGGAACAATGAACAGGTAGATCAGGCTGCAAAGATAGAGGTGTCACAGATAGACTTAGATTGGAAACACAAAGGAGAGTTGTTCCTAGCTCGATGGGCCCATGATGCCTCAGGTCATCAGGGCAGAGATGCCACCTCGGGCATGAGACCGAGGGGTGGATCTAACCATGGACAGTATCTCCCAGGTGATCCATGACTGTGAGACCTGCGCTGCAATCAAGCAGGCCAAGCGAGTGAAACCCCTGTGGTATGGTGGGAGGTGGTCCAAATACAAGTATGGGGAGGCCTGGCAGATTGACTACATCACACTGCCTCAAACACGCCAAGGCAAGCGTTATGTGCTCACAATGGTAGAGGCCACCACTGGATGGCTGGAGACCCACCCTGTGCCTCATGCTACAGCCCGTAACACCATCTTGGGCCTTGAAAAGCAAGTCCTGTGGAGACATGGTACCCCTGAGAGAATTGAATCTGACAATGGGACTCATTTCAAGAACAGCCTTATAAACACCTGGGCTAGGGAACATGGCATTGAATGGGTGTACCACATCCCTTACCATGCACCAGCTGCTGGCAAAGTGGAACGGTGCAATGGATTGTTGAAAACCACCTTGAAGGCACTGGGTGGGGGAACTTTCAAAAATTGGGAACAGCATCTAGCAAAGGCCACCTGGTTAGTTAACACCCGAGCTTCCACCAATAGAGCTGGTCCAGCCCAATCCAAATCCCTGCCTACAGCAGATGGAGATAAGGTTCCAGTAGTTCATGTCAGGGGACTGTTGGGAAAGACTGTTTGGGTTAATTCTTCCTCGAGTGAGGACAAACCAATCCGTGGGGTTGTCTTTGCTCAGGGACCTGGTTGCACATGGTGGGTAATGCAGAGAGATGGAACAACACGCTGTGTACCGCAGGGAGATCTGATTGTTGGGTGAAAACCATCTGTAATGTGAAATACCTGTACACTACTGCTTGCTGAGTGTCACTGTCACTGTTTATACATAGCTGTATATATGTATTAATGTGTGTGTGTAGAGTTAAAATATACTAATTTGGGCATTGAGCCAACGATACGGGATAAGGGGTGGAATGTCTTGGGGTGACTCTATGATGTGTATCCCCTATCACGGCTCTATGCCAAAAACTTAATTTTGTGCCTTTAAACTGAGCTTGAGAGGGGAAAGGAAAAAAAAAACTAAATGAACTTTTCAAAGCAAGTTCCCAAGGAGATAGAGACGGCTCTGCATTCTCCAGCGGCTGCAGGAGCACGGGGGGAGCACCCTGCCTGTCTCTTCAGCCAGTTTTTGGGTTTTTTTCCTTTTTTTTTCCTCCAGCGTGTTTCCTAGGACTTTGGTGAGGTTTTTTATTTCTTTTTTTCTCTTCGGGACTGTTTCAACAACATCAGGAGAACTTCTCTTCAGGCCCGGAGGGGGCCGAAGGCCACCCCCCACGCCAGCTCCGAGAAGGAGGGACCACACCTACAAGAGGACTCTAATTTCTTCCCAGGTTTTCTTATTATAGTGAGGGGTTTTGCTATTTAGTATTGTTTTTTTCCAGTGTGTTTGTTAATAAATAGGTTTTATCTCTTTCACTTTCCTTCGAGGGATTCCTTTCCCAAACCTGGTGGGGGGAAGGGTAGTCGTGACTTGCCTTTCTCCCAGAGGATATATTGCTAGATTTTGGCCAAAACTGGCACAGGGTCCAGGGATGGGGTGCAGGGGGAATGGGGGTTGTGAGGAGGGGCAGTCACCGGGGATGGGGGTCCCATGGGAATGGGGGTCCCCAGGGCTGGGTGGTCTCAGGGATGGGCGTGCCAGAAGAACGTGGGGTCAGGGAACTTGGGGTCATGGATGGGGGTGTGTCATGGGTTAGTCAAAACTTGACAGACAGCCCTCTAAGCCAATGCGCTTCTCTAAATTTTACAGATTTAACCCTGAGGGAAGGCGGGATTTTCGGGCAGTCTGGCGGCCTGAGGTGAGTGCAGGGCTGAGAGGGAGGGGCCCCCGTTTCCCGGCCTGTGGGCCTGGGTTCGGGGCGCCCCTGCCCCTGCCCTCCTTTCCCCAGTGAGGAGGGGGGCGAGTTTCGGGGGGCCTCCGGCTCCCATCCTGGCTCGGTGCGGGGACGGGAGGCATGGAGGGGTGGCCCCCGTCCAGCCAGAGTGGGGCCAGAGACGGCTGCCCCTGCCCCCCTCTCGGCCTCCTGCCCTTTTTCCCAGTGAGAAGGGGAGGGGGGTGCCCAGCCCGTGAGGCTGGGAGGGGGCACTCCTGCCCCTGCCGCTCTGCCTTCTGCCCCTCGGGGATTTTTGCTGCAGCACGGACTCAGATTTGTAAGAGGGGAGCTGTTCCCCTGAGCTGCGGCGGTGGCTGCCGGCTCCAGGGCTGAGGTTGTCCGAGGTAGAGCCTTTAAACAGCCAGTAAACTTCGGGGCAGACAGGAAAGACACCTTCTCTCCACACGGTAACAGAGGCAGAGGGAACACCCCGAACACGGCGCTTCAGAGCCAGGGAGAAGGAGAAGGCGGAGGCACGTGAGACAGAGCTGCTCGGGCAGCGCTGTGGGTGTGACTCGCACGGGAAAGCTTAAACATTTCCCTGCCTTGCTGTGGGATGAACTATTAATATTACAAACTGTTACGTCTCTTTAGTTCATGTTAAATGGGGGGAATGGGCATTTTTATCAAATGGCTTGTAAAGAGGGGGAAGAGTGCCGAATGCCAGGATGTATATGAAAGCAGGGAAAGGCTTTCAAGACCTGGTGGCAGAGGAAAGCCTACGTTCAAGCCGAAGGGGAAAATGTTTCATCCTTAAAAAAGCCCCATGTAAAAGCCTGTTGTATTAGCAGTCATAAGGGCTGTGAGAGCTCATGACAAGAGATATGTTACACTGTAGCAGAGAATGTTTAATTGTAAGCAAATCTGCAAAAAGTGGCAGTTTGGAAAACCACGCAAGAAAGGGGAAACCCCTTTTTCCCCCCTTTCCTAGGTCTGTGACACTGATTTTGGGAAAGGGGAAAAGTGGGGGGGAAGCTCTGAAAGTTTGTTCTGTTGTTCTTGACCATCTGGGTGTTAATTAAACTTTTTTTTTCCTTTCTTTCAAGTTGTGTGCCTGCTTTGCTTTCCTCCTAACAGCTCATCTCACTGCAAGGACATCGGGGGGAGGGCTAGGGCCCACAGTTAACCCTTAAACCACTACACAAATTGGTGTTCTGCCCGGGGAACCAAACTCAACCCGCTGCAGGGTGCCATGGAAATTTGGGTCATGTGGGAAGGAAAGTCCCAGGGGCTGGAATTACCAGGATGGGGGTCCTTGGGAATGGGGATCCTGGGCCATGGAGATCCTGGGGAATGGCTGTCCTGGGATGGGTGTCCCAGGGAGGGGGGACATAAGGAGTGGGGGTCCCATGGTTGCGGTTCCCAGGGGAACGGGGGTCCCAGGGATGGGCAGTGGCTGGGTGGGCACAAGGGTTGCAGCTCCTTCCCTGGGTGCCTCCGATTTTGGGTTGTCTCAGAGCACAGCGCTGCTGCCATGGGGTGCTCGTGGTTTGGGGGGGCACCACAGGGCAGGGCTCCAGGGCTGTGCCCCCACCCCGGGCCTTCTTCCTCTCATCATTTCCATTTCTTCCCTTTTTTCCCCCACTTTCCCTTCCCCTCTGCCCCTCCCAGTTTGTGGCTCGGCGGTCCCGGGGAGCTCCTGAGCAGGGAACGGGACCTGAGGGTGCCCCCCGCCCCCTGGGCTTTGACTGTCGCAGCTTTAGAGCTGCTGCAAAGGTGAGAATTGTGTGGGGGAAAAAGGCCTGGCTGTGGTTTGCTCAGCCCTGCGAGAAGCACAAAACCCAACGGGAGCCCAAGCAGTGGCTCTGGGAGGGCCTTTGATGGTTTTCAGAGCAGGGCTGGCTGGAAACCCCCCCTGCAGGGGCAGCTGCGAGGGAACCAGTCCGGAAATGCCCCAAGTGATCCTTTTGTCCCTCTGCCCAAGGGACTGAGGGAGCCCCAAAACTGCTGCAAATCCCACAAGCATCTGCTCAGCCCCTGAGTGGGACCCTCCTCCTTCCTGGCTCAAACCTGCAGCCCTTTGGAAGCTCCAGGAAAGAATGTTTGGCTTCTGGCTGCGGCCGCCAGATGAGAGGGAAAAGTGTGGAAATATCGAGCCGTGGCTCTGCCCCGCAGCCGTGCTGGGGCTGTGGGGAGGTGACTGCGGATGGATTCCAGGTGTCCCCAGAGCTGCTCCACCCCTGCCCTCCTCACCTGTGCGGGGCACGGGGAATACACAGGGCTCTGCCCCGCCCGTTCCAGGACGCCCCGCGAGTGCCGCGAGGTGAGGGGGTCCTTGCCACGGCAACAGTCGGTCCCGACACATCGCCACAGTGGCTTCGGACGCGCTGGCACAGTCGGTTCGGACACCCCGTGACACTCCCGGCACTCGCAGCTCCATGGCGGCCGGGCCCCTTCCCAGTGCCCTGGGACCGCCATTCCGCTCCCTCCTCTGCGCGGCCTCCAGCCCGGGGTCTCTGCTCCCCCGCCGTCCCGGGGTCTCCCCTCCGCCATTTCGGCCCCTCCAGCCCCGGGGCTCCCCTGTGGGGTCCCTCCATCCCGGCCCGTCCCACCCAGTGCCCCCAGCCCCCTGTGCCTCAGCTGAGCCCCCTGCGGAGCTGCCGGCGCTCCTGCTCCACCTGCGTGGGCAGCTGCTGCTGCCGCGGGCCGCCTGCTCCAGCCGCTCCCGCCTCAGCCGCTGCTCCAGCTCGGCCTTCCCGGCCGGCCAGCGCCGAGCACCGGCCCCACGGCACTGCTTGCATCATCCCCAACACCAGCAATGAGCACCAGAGAGCCTTCTCGGCAGCCAAAAAAGCTCCTTCTGGCCAGACCCGGGGGCACCTGTCCACCAAAGTGTGTCCAGGGCTGCCTCAGTATCCCAAAATCCCCGGGAGAGGCAGCTGAGCCGTGTGTTTGTGCACGGGGATGGTTTAGGAGCAGGGCTGAACTTTAGGAACCCCGGCCCTAATTACAACACCTCATTAAGGGTCTGCAGCACCTAGAGCAGAACGGGGGCAGTGGCCCAAGCAGCCCCAATTCAGCCCCATTTTGACCTCCCAAGCCACTGCTGCCGGCCCGGGCTGTCCCTGTGCTCCAGCTGCAGCTGCAGAGCCCTCGGGGCTGCGGCTCCGCTCTCCTCCTCCTCCTCCTCCCCCTGTGGCTGCTGTGTCGGGACCAGCAGTGGCCCAGGAAGAGCAGGAATTCCAAACGTGGTGTGGAGCTCCCTGAGGAGCCCTGGCAGACTCAGTACCGAGCACCTGCTTTTCTCAACGTCCCAGGGGAATTCAGCATTCCCAAAGCTGCGGTGCCGGGGCTGAAGGACGAAAAGGGAGTGAAAAGCGGGGCGTTTCTGGGTATTGTGGACCTGAGATCGGCTGGGGGCGGGTGCTGCCTTCCTTCCCTTCGGGATCGAGGAGAGCGGTCGCGGGCGTGGCGCAGGGTGTGTGCCTGGCCCCGGGACACTGCTACGCTGCCTCTCGGCCCTCCGATCGAACCTGCTGCCTCGGCCGCTTCTGCCCGCTGCCGGTGCTGGTGCCGGGACCGATCGGTGCCCGCGAGTTTGCAAAAGGAGCCATTTGCCCTCCTCCCTCCCGTCCGAGGCCGCCATCGCCCCTGAGGGGATCGAGCCCGCACGGGGCGCCCCCTGCTGGCCGTGAGCGCTCCCTGCAGCGCCCCCTGCTGGCCGTGACTGATCCCTGCAGCGCCCCCTGCTGGCCGTGAGCGCTCCCTGCAGCGCCCCCTGCTGGCCGTGCTCACAGCTGCCCCAAATACGAAAAACCAGCATTTAAGAGGTTGGGAGTTTCTGTTCCTGTGTTGGGATTTTTTCTGTTCTGTTCTATTTATTTTCTAGCAAAGAGCAGTTATTCCTTTCCCCACATTTTTTCCTGGAAGCCCTATAAATTTCGAAGTTTCAGTCATTTGGAGGGAGAAGTCTTCTTTCAGTTCCAGGAAGGTTCCTGCCTTCCTTGGCAGACATTTGCCTTTTAAACCAAGACGTTCTTTTACTCTGGGTTGGTGCATGGGGGAAATATCAGCCAGATATTCTCAAGACGTCAAAAATACACAAACATTGACTGGCACAGAAACACAGAGGAACAACGAACTTTGGCAAAAAATGTAATACAACATCAAACACTGACCATAGCATTAACTTAGACCATTTAACCTAGAAAGCTTTAAACCATTTTGATGTTACGTCATCCAAAATGTTCCGTGAACAGAGAATTAGAAGATAGAAAGAAAAGATGTAGAAAAACACACATAGAGCTACCAGTTTCTGGATTTCAGTGGATTCCAAGAGAACTAAGGGTCAAGACACGGGTGTTCCAAAATGTCTCAAGACATAAATCATTTCCTGCCTCTGACACCCCACCCTGTGCCATGGAGTGATCCCGAGTGCCCTGCGAAAGGGGGAGGCTCCGGAACAGGCACAGCGCCTTGGTGACATCATGGTGTGGGGGAAGAGGCAGAGGAGGGTTTGGGAAAGGGGACAAGAGAATCCAGAGCCTCCTGGAAGCCGCTTTGGCCATCAAAGCAATGAAGGTGCAGGGCCCTGCAGGGTTCCTGCTGGTGGAGGAAACGTGCCAGGGGAAGCGTTTGGGGTTTGTTCCTTGTCGGGGGCTTTCCCTGGACATGCTTCCTTTTGTGGCCGTTTGGATTCTGAATCTTGTTGCTGTTGTTTTTCTTCTCTCGTTGCTGTTTGCAGGGAATTGTTCTTCTCTCAGCCCTTTGGGATCTTTGCCTTTTGTACCTCCACTGGGAGGACGAGGGGCAGTTTTTAGGGGCAGCACACACACGTGTGGGTGCCCACGGCTGGGGGCCCCCAGTGCCCCCCGGTTCCCCCCCAGTGTCACAGCACAAGCTCTTAAACATCACCGGGCTCCCGCGGCCGCGCACGGAGTCCCGGCAGCTCCGCGTAGGTCACCTGGGGCTCCTGGGGGACGGCGACGCGGGGGGGCCCTGCAAGAGACACGGGGGGGGAGAAAAGTGGGGGTGACACCGGGGCTGAGGTGTCACTGCCCCCCCACCACTGCACTCACGCCCTGCCTGGTTGGTGCTCACGATGTGGGTGTACAGAACCTCCCTGTCCTCCGGGGGGGCCGGGGGCTCCGGGGGGGCCCTGTGGGGATAAAGAGGATGTGTGGGGAGGGGATGGAGAGTTGTGGGGTGGTGGTAAAGGGGGGATCGTGGCTGGAGCTCCCCACTCACCTTTCCTGGTGCTTCCTGGTGGCTGCAAAGGAGAGAGGGGAGGTGATTGTGGGGTCCCTGCGTCCTTGACTCCACACTGGAACCCTGAACCCCTGCAGGGCTCTCAGTTCCCCTCAGGACCCCCGAGCATCCCTGAAGCCCCCCAGAATTCATGAACCTCCCCAGTGCCCCCGACCAGCTCAGCCTCAAGAAACCAAAGCCCAGCAGGAAGAGGGACCCCCCCAAACTCCCCCAGCACCCCTGAAAGAACCCCAAACGTCCCTGCAATACCCTCTAGCAAAACCCCCAGGACCCCCAAAAGGTTCACAATTCTGGGCAGCTGTGGGTGGTGCCCCATCGCTCCCCAACTCTGGGGGGCTTCCTACAGCTCCCTGGGACCCCCATCCCCCCCATTGTCACCCACCCAGGCAGTGCCACCGGTGCCAGGCCACAATGACAGCCACGAGCAGGACCAGGACCAGGAGGGACCTGCCAACCCCTGCGGCCACTGCTGGGGACAGAGGGGGACACATTGGGGTCACCTGTCACTCTGGGGGCACTGAAATCCCCATGATCCTGTGTGACCCCACCTGTGTTCCAGCGTCCCCGTGGTGTCACCGTCAGTGCCAGCTCTGGGCTGAGCGCCCGGAACACGCGGTGCCCGTGCTGTCCCAGCTGGTTGGTGGCCACGCACTGGTAGGTGCCCGAATGTCCCACACGGACTTCCCCAAGCTCCAGGAGGGGACCCCGGGCCACCTCGCGCCCGTCCCGCAGCCAGGTGAAGGTGACAGGGGCTGAGCCCACCTGCACCGAGCAGCGCAGGCTCACGGGGTCACCTGCGGGCACCGGCTGTGCCAGGGCACCGGGGGTGATGGTGGCATTGGCCACGGGCACTGCGAGGGCAGAGATGGAGCTGAGGCCGGGCGGAGGGGCTGGCACCCGGCGTGGGGGGATGAGGGGGTCTGTGCATGGTGGCACCGGCACACAGAGGGTCCCCTTCAGCCATGAGTGTGACCCACGGTGGTGGGGATCATGTCCTCGTGTGGGATGAGAGGATGTGAGGGATGGGATGAGGATGGGATGAGGATGAGATGAGGGTGAGCTGAGGGTGGCATGAGGGATGCTGTGTCCAAGGCTGTCACCTGGTAGGGGGTGCGGGATGGTGTGGGTGGGATGTGATGGGGTGGATGAGGCATATTGTGGGTGGGGTCACCCCAGTCCCAAGGGTCTCACCCCTCCCCCGGGAGGGTCCCGCTCAGAAGGGTGACTGTGACCTGATGTGGGCTGGGGGATGTGACAGCTGGGATTAGGGACCCATGGGTGGGAGGTCCTGGGGGGGATACCTGGACCCAGAAGGTCCCAGTAAGCCGGGACTGTGGCACCCAGTGCTGGGGGCTGTGACCTGGGATGGAGTGGGAATGTGTGGAATTGGGGATGCTGTGGGTGGGGTCACCCCCAGCCCGAGGGTCCCGCTCACCCAGGACGGTGACATTCAGGGGGACACTCTCGGCCTCGCTGTCCCCGTCGCTGACTCGGCACTGGTAGTGGCCGCTGTCCTTGTCCCCAACGTGCTCCAGCTCCAGGCGGGGGCCGGTGCCCAGCGGTGCCCACGAGCTCCCCCGGTGCCAGGAGAAGGACAGGGGACCTGTCCCCGCGGCCACGGCACAGCTCAGCACCAGGCGGTCCCCCAGTGCCACCTGTGCCCCGGGGGGCTGCGCCGACAGGGACACCCCCGAGAGCGGCGCCCCTGCGGGAAGGGGACACAGCAGGGGACCATGTTCCTGCAGGACCCCCATCCCTGGAATCCCCCAAGCATGGGGCCCCACATTCCCCAGACCCCCATTCCCTGTGACTTCCCCTCCTCCAGACCCCAATTCCCCTGGACCCCCATTCTCCTGGACACCCATCCTTGGATCCCCACATCCCCTGAGCCCCCCACTCCTGGGAACACCATGTCCCACCATGTCCCCAGCCCGTCCCTGCTGTGTCTCCACCCTGCCCCCACCAAGGGCCACCTACACGTGGGGACAAAACGTGACCTCGCTTCCTGCCCGCCAGCCAGGGGACAAGAGGCCCCGGAGCGAGTGACAGCCAGCCCGGGTGGCCGGGGACACCGGCATGGCCGGGAAGGTGGCACTGCTCCTGTGGGGTGAGTGCCCCGGGCACGGGCCTGAGGCCCTGGGGATGGGCCCTGGTGGGGCAGAGAGCGGTGGGGAGGGGGCACAGGGGGGCTGCGGGGTCCCCTGAGGTCCCCAAGGGCAGCAGAGCCCGTGCATGGGGGTGGACCCCCAAATATGTGTGGGGTCGTGGGGTGGCTGTGGGGACAGGAATGGGGGGGACAGGAATGGAGGGACTGGGATGCGGCAAAAGGAGCCTTGGGGCTGGGACTGCTGTGGGAACAGGGACAGGGGCACTGGGATGCAGGGACAGGGACAAGGGGACAAGCACCATGGGCATGGGCCATGGGGACAGAGGCCGTGGGGCTGCTGGACGTGACCTTTCCCAGTACCGGGTGTCTGTCGAGTCCCCATGCCCGGAGTGGCCACAGTGTCCCCGAGTCCTGCCTCAGCCCAGGGTGAGCGAGGTGTCCCTGTCCTCAAGGCCTCCGTGCTGAACCGGTGACCCTGTGGGGACAGTTTGGGGACAGCCCCACACCCCGTGCCCTGGGTGCCGCTGTCCCCGCGGTGCCACCCCCACCCAGCCCTGTCCCTTCTCCCTTCCAGCCCAGACCCTCGGCCTCGCTGGTGAGTCCTCGGGGGGATGCCACGTCCCCGGCCCGCTGTCCCCAGCCCGCGCTGGCCCTGGCAGGCTGCTGTCCCCTGTCACCCGCAGGCGCCCAGACCACCCAGCTCCTCGTGGAGCCCCCCTGGACGCCGGCGGTGCTGTGGGACCGGGTGACACTGACCTGCCAGGGCTCGGGGACCGCCGGTGCCACCGCCTGGTACAAGGACGGGCAGCGCTGGTGGCTGCAGGGACCCGACCACATCACTGCCACCGAGAGTGGCACCTACGAGTGTGAGAGACCTGGCACTGGGCTGAGCCCAGCTGTGAGTGTCTTAAATGGTGAGGGGGGATCTTAAATGATCAGGATGGTCCCCGAGGGCTCTGGGTGGGCTCCACTCCCTGGGTGGCCTCACACCCGTTGTGTGGCGAGAGCCATTTCCCTGCACACAGGGACATCCCAGGGCATCCCAGTGCACCCCAGTGCATCCCAGTGTGATGGGACCCCCGTGGCGACACCGGTTCCATGGGCTTACCCCTGGTGTCCCTGGGATCCTCCCGCACAATGGAGACTCCCCCCAGAGGTCCCCGGTGCCGTGGGGACCCACCTCGGACCTGTCTCGAGCCCCTCAGTGCGACGGGACCCTCCTGTCCCCCAGAGTGGCTGGTGCTGCAGGTGCCGGCGCGGGAGCTGCTGGTGGGGGACACGGTGACCCTGCGCTGCCGGGGCAGGATGGATACGTCGGTCACCAGGGTGCAATTTTACCAGGATGGGAAGGATTTGGGGGGGAACCTCTTGGGGAAAAAGCTGTCCCTGTCCCTGCCCCACCTGCAGCAGCACCACAGTGGCCGCTACCACTGCAGCGCCTTCCAGGGCTCCAGGCTGTTACAGTCAGTGCCCGTGACAGTGACAGTGCACGGTGAGCACCCCACAGCAGGAACTCCAATATCTGACAGGCCCAAAGACACTTCCCAGGGACTCGGTGTCAGCGTCCCCCCTCCCATGTCCTTCCTAGAGCTCTTCTCGGTGCCGGTGCTGGAGGGTCCCCCCGAGCCCAGCGAGGGGTCCCCCCTGAATCTCAGCTGCCTCAGCAACCCCAGCCCCCTGCGGCCCCGAGCCCCCCTCCTGCACCTGTTCTACCGGGACGGGCAGTTGGTGGGGGGCCCGCAGGGGTCCCCGCAGCTCCTGGTGCCCGCCGTGGGGGTCTCCCACTCGGGGAATTACCACTGCGAGGTGCGCTCCGAGGGGGGGGCCGTGCGGAAGAGCAGCGCCCGGCTCCGCGTCACGGTGCGCAGTGAGTGCGGGGATGGGCACGGGGAGCCGTGGGGGTCCCCTGCCCTGCCTGGGGACACCCAGCCCTGCCTGAAACCTTCCCGGGGCCCCCCATCACTGCTCTGGGTCCCCTCACCACTCCCTAGGTACACCTCTCCCACCCTTAGCTCCCTCCATGGTCCACAGTACTCATCCATGTCTGGGTCCCCAAAGCCTTCCCTGTGCTTCCCTCCAACCTTCTCCAGGTCTCCCCTCCTTTTATCTCCCATCCCTCCCTGGGGTCCCTTCCACCCCTTTTCAAGGCTCGTCCCCATCTCTGGGCCCCCTTCTTCCTCACTGGGATCCCCCCACACCTTCCTGATCCTCCCCCTCCCTGAGTCCTTCACTGCTCCCTGGTGTCCCTCACCCCTCCCAGGTCCCCCATTCCCTTTGTCTCCCCCGCAGGGGTGCCGCTCTCGGGGGTGTCCCTGTCGGCGCAGCCCCCCGGGGCACAGGTGGCACTGGGGGACCGCCTGGTGCTGAGCTGCACCGTGGCCAAGGGGACAGGTCCCCTGTCCTTCTCCTGGCACCGGGGGGGCTCGTGGGCACCGCTGGCCACCGGCCCCCGCCTGGAGCTGGAGCACGTTGGGGACAAGGACAGCGGCCACTACCAGTGCCGAGTCAGCGACGGGGACAGCGAGGCCGAGAGTGTCCCCCTGAATGTCACCGTCCTGGGTGAGCGGGACCCTCGGGATGGGGGTGACCCTACCCACAGCATCCCCAATTCCACACATTCCCACCCCAGCCCAGGTCACAGCCCCCACCTCTGGGTGCCACAGTCCCGGCTTACTGGGACCTTCTGGGTCCAGGTTTCCCCCCCAGGACCTCCCACCCATGGGTCCCTAATCCCAGCTGTCACATCCCCAGCCCACATCAGGTCACAGTCACCCTTCTGAGCAGGACCCTCCTGGGGAGTGAGACCCTTGGGACTGGGGTGACCCCACCCACAATATGCCTCATCCACTCCATCACATCCCACCCACGTCATCCCGCGCCCCCCACCAGGTGACAGCCTTGGACACAGCATCCCTCATGCCACCCTCAGCTCACCCTCATCCCATCCCTCACATCGCCTCATCCCACACCAGGACATGGTCCCCACCACCGTGGGTCACACTCATGGCTGAAGGGGACCCTCTGGGTGCCGGTGCCACCATGCACAGACCCCCTCATCCCCCCACGCCGGGTGCCAGCCCCTCCGCCCGGCCTCAGCTCCATCTCTGCCCCCGCAGTGCCCGTGGCCAATGCCACCATCACCCCCGGTGCCCTGGCACAGCCGGTGCCCGCAGGTGACCCCGTGAGCCTGCGCTGCTCGGTGCAGGTGGGCTCAGCCCCTGTCACCTTCACCTGGCTGCGGGACGGGCGCGAGGTGGCCCGGGGTCCCCTCCTGGAGCTTGGGGACGTCCATGTGGGACATTCGGGCACCTACCAGTGTGTGGCCACCATCCAGCTGGGACAAGACGGGCACCGCGTGTTCCGGGTGCTCAGCCCCGAGCTGGCACTGACGGTGACACCGCGGGGACGCTGGAACACAGGTGGGGTCACACAGGATCATGGGGATTTCAGTACCCCCGGAGTGACAGGTGACCCCAATGTGTCCCCCTCTGTCCCCAGCAGTGGCCGCAGGGGTTGGCGGGTCCCTCCTGGTCCTGGTCCTGCTCGTGGCTGTCATTGTGGCCTGGCACCGGTGGCACTGCCTGGGTGGGTGACAATGGGGGCTGCAGGGGCCCTGGGGAGGCAGGAGGCCACCTAGAATGTGGGGATGATGGGGCAGCACCCACAGCCCCTGACTTGGTCAGCGCTGAGGCCCCAGTGACATTTGCTTGAGCTCCTCGAGGATTTAGGGTGGTGCTGGAGGGTCCTGCAGAAATGTTGGCGTCTCTTTCAGGAATTCTGCGCAGTTTGGAGGGTGCCCCTCCCTGCCTGGCCTGGGGCTTGGGGGGTTAGGGGCACTGGTGTGGTTCAGGGCTTCTGGGATGCTTCAGGAATGCTCGGGGTTTCTGAGGGTAATTGAGGGTCCGGTGGGTGTTCAGGATTCCCTTGGGTGGTCAGGGCCTTGGGGACCCCACAGTCACCCCCACCCCTTTCCTTTGCAGTATCCAGGAAGCACCAGGAAAGGTGAGTGGGGGGCTCCAGCCATGACCCCCCCGATTACCCCAGCCCCCAAGACCTCCCATCCCCTCTCACACATCCCCCCATCCCTGCAGGGCTCCCCCGCAGCCCCCGGCCCCCCCGGAGCAGGGGGAGGTGCTGTACACCCACATCACGAGGACCAAGCGGACGGAGGGTGAGTGCGGGCTGGGACACGCACAGGGACATGTCACCCCCGGGGGTGTCACACAGATCCCACAGCCAGGGGCTCTTGCAGGGCCCCCCCGCACCGCTGCACCCCAGGACACCCGAGTGACCTACGCGGAGCTGCCGGGACCCCACAGGCGACCGCGGGCACCCAGTGACATCTACGGGAACGTGCTGTGACCCTGGGGGACTCCAGGGGACACCGGAGCACCCGACTGACTTCTGTTGGGCCCAAAATGCAGCTTTTTGGTTAAACTGGAAGAAATGGTGTTTCTTTGTTCAGCTCTGCCCTGCTTTAGGAACAGGAGTCTCCAATTTCTTGCTTCTACTAAAAGCTTTCTCTCCCCGTGTGGCTGCGCAGGGCAGCGAGAGAGCGGCTTTGGTGGGTGCGGGGCATCCGGCCACCGTCAGCCCAGGGCAAGGCAGGAAGGAGGAGGGTCCCGCTCAGGGGCTGAGCAGATGCTTGTGGGATTTGCAGCAGTTTTGGGGCTCCCTCAGTCCCTTGGGCAGAGGGACAAAAGGATCACTTGGGGCATTTCCGGACTGGTTCCCTCGCAGCTGCCCCTGCAGGGGGGGTTTCCAGCCAGCCCTGCTCTGAAAACCATCAAAGGCCCTCGCAGAGCCACTGCTTGGGCTCCCGTTGGCTTTTGTGCTTCTCGCAGGGCTGAGCAAACCACAGCCAGGCCTTTTTCCCCCACACAATTCTCACCTTTGCAGCAGCTCTAAAGCTGCGAGAGTCAAAGCCCAGGGGGCGGGGGGCACCCTCAGCTCCTGGCTGCCCCCTGGGGCTGGCCAGAGCAGGGCTGGCCAATGCCCATCCCTGTGCAGTGGGGCTGTGGCCTGGCCTGGCCCCACCCTTGGATGGGCTCTGGCTGCACGCAGGAGTTTGGGAGCTCCTTCCTGCCTGGGGCTCCATTGCCAAGCTGCTCTTGCCGGCTCAGATCCTGCAGGGGATGAGCGACAATGGAGAAGTCTGGAACAGGTTTTCTCCCAAAACCAATAACCCCACAGTGTCCCAATCCCCCAGGATGGAAACCCCTTGGGGGAGTGGGGGGGGGAATGTGGGGATCACGAGAGGGAGGGGGCAGCCCCCAACCAGATCCAGCTCCCCCCCAGTTTACAGGGTCCCAGCCTTGCGGCATCAAATTGAGGCCAAATCAGCCGTTTCCATGGGAAAAATCCTGCAGTTTTCCCAGTGCTGCAGGGGAAGGGGCAGAATGGTCCTCGGGTGTTGTGGCCAGAGGAGGGGACGGACACGAGCGTTTCAGCCTGGTTCCCAACACTGAGACCCTGAAGGAGGTGTGGGCCTGGGCTTTGGGGGATTTTAGGGTGACCTCCCCTAATGACACCCACCCCCTGTCACCCCCCACTGTCACCCCCATCAGGGATTCTTACTCACGGAGGGGTCTTGGAGGGGTGTGGGATTGGAGGGAGAGGCTGCACCTTAGGGGCTCCCAAAGGGGAATTTGGGGGTTCCCAAATGGCTGGGACTGCCAAATGGGGGAGTAGAGGGGATGGGGTACCCCCCAGATTGGGGCACGCCAGAGGTCACAGTGCCCCAAGAAGGTCCAGAGAATGGGGATCCTGAGGAGGGGGAGTCACAATGGATGGCTGTCCTGGGGAATGGGGGTTCCCATGGGTGGGGGAACAAAGGGATGAGGCTCCCAGGACAATGTGGGCTCCAGGGATGTGGGGTCATGGGATGCTGCTCCCAGGGATGGGGCTGGTTGGGGAATGCGGGGCCACGTGGGACTCTGGATCCTGGGGCAATGGGGAACAATAGGATGGGATCAAGGTTAGGGGAGTCCTGGGGAATGGAGATCCTAGGAAATGGGAGTCCTGGCACGGTGGTCCCAAGGAGGGGGGACATAAAGAATGGTGGTCCCGTGGTTTGGTTCTATGGTGAATGGGGATCCAAAGGACAGGGAGCGGTTGGGTGGCACGTGGGTCACAGCTCCTTCACTGGGTGCCTCAAGTTGTGGGGTGACCCAGGGCCCAGCACAGCCCCCCCGAGGTGCTCACAGCCTGGGGAGTCAGAAGAGGGGGGGTTCCTGTGGTGCTCCAAGTCTGTGACACCCCTCGTCGCCCAGGGCTTTTTCCATTCTTTATTCTATTTTTTCCTTATTTTTCTCACTATGGCACCTCTCCCTCCGCCCCAGTTTCTGGCTTGGCGATCCTGGAGGTGTGGGGGTTGCAGAGAGGAGCGGGGGCAGTGGGGAATGGGGGTGTCCGGCTGTGCCCCCCCAAACACTTTCACTTTCTCTCTCCGGCAGCAGAAGGAAGAGGCCGTTTGTGCTGAAGTCAGATGGGGGGCGGGTTCTGACCTGGGGGGGCACATCCAGAGGGGTCCTGTCCTGGGGAAAGGGGTCCCTGTTCTGGGGGTGACACGTCCTGGGGGGATCCTGTCCCAGGGGTGACACATCCCGGCCAGGGGGGTCCTGTCCTGGGGGATGGCGGTTCTGGGGGGGTCTCTGGGCACATTCCCGGGGTATCCCTCACCCAGTGGTGGCACATCCTGGGGACCCCTGTCCTGGAAGGGCCCTGCCTGCTCCCACTGTCCCTGCCTGGGCACTGTGACCTCTGGACGGCACAAATTTGGGGGGTGCCCTGTCCCTTCTATGTCCCTTCACCTTGACGGTCCCTCCAATGTGGGAGCCCCCAACTTCCTTTGGCATCCCCCATGGTGCAGCCCCTCTTCCCCATCCTGCAGCCCCCTATGACCCTACTGTGGGTGCGGAGCCCCCACGGGGGTGACGGTGGGGCTGACAATGGCTGGGTGTCAGTCGGGGAGGGCACAGACCCCGCCACAACCTCCCATAAGCACCCCAAGCCCCCACCCCTCGCAGGGTCTCAGCGTTGGGAGCCAGGAAATGGATGAGACCCTCCCGATGAAACGCTCGTGACGCTCCTGGCCGTGCCCCGCTCTGTCCACAGCACCTGAGGACCAACCTGCCCCATCTGCCTCAACACCCTGATGGGAAAATGGAGCTTTTTTCCTTCTGGAAATGCCTCATTTGGCCAAAAATTGATACCGCACGGCTGACGCACCCCAAATGTGGGGGTCTGGAGCTGTTGTGGGGCTGCCTCTCCCTCTCCTGCTCCCCACTGCTTCCCTCATGTGGTTTCTGTCCTGGGGGACTGGGACACTTTGGGGTTATTGGTTTTGGGAGAAAACCTGTTCCAGACTTCTCCATTGTCGCTCATCCCCTGCAGGATCTGAGCCGGCAAGAGCAGCTTGGCAATGGAGCCCCAGGCAGGAAGGAGCCCCCAAACTCCTGCGTGCAGCCAGAGCCCATCCAAGGGTGGGGCCAGGCCAGGCCACAGCCCCACTGCACAGGGATGGGCATTGGCCAGCCCTGCTCTGGCCAGCCCCAGGGGGCAGCCAGGAGCTGAGGGTGCCCCCCGCCCCCTGGGCTTTGACTCTCGCAGCTTTAGAGCTGCTGCAAAGGTGAGAATTGTGTGGGGGAAAAAGGCCTGGCTGTGGTTTGCTCAGCCCTGCGAGAAGCACAAAAGCCAACGGGAGCCCAAGCAGTGGCTCTGCGAGGGCCTTTGATGGTTTTCAGAGCAGGGCTGGCTGGAAACCCCCCCTGCAGGGGCAGCTGCGAGGGAACCAGTCCGGAAATGCCCCAAGTGATCCTTTTGTCCCTCTGCCCAAGGGACTGAGGGAGCCCCAAAACTGCTGCAAATCCCACAAGCATCTGCTCAGCCCCTGAGCGGGACCCTCCTCCTTCCTGGCTCAAACCTGCAGCCCTTTGGAAGCTCCAGGAAAGAATGTTTGGGTTCTGGCTGCGGCCGCCAGATGAGAGGGAGAAGTGTGGAAATATCGAGCAGGGGCTCCACACGTGGATCTGGGGAACAGCGGGGTGGGAGCAGGAGCAGGGAGTGCCCAGGCAGGGGAATTCAGAGTAGGATGGAGTGGATTTACCAGGGAATCAGACCCTGAGGGACACACAGGCATTTCCACAGATTCCTGTGCAGGGGTCCCAGGATGGACAGAGTTGTTCCCTCTTGGGAGCAGAATCCATGGGAAGTAAATCAAGTGTCAGGGTGGCAATGAGCAAAATGGGGAGAGTTCCTAAATCTGGCCCAAGAAAAGGCATCCTTGTGGGGTGGGTTGCTGCCAAGCAGACAAGGAACAATCCCATGGAGCTGTTGGACACTCAGGGAGATTCCCCACTCCGTGTTATCCACAGGCAAACGCGGCTGTGGGATGCACCAATGGGCTCCTAAAGGGAACCAAAAAGTCTCATTTCTTTGTGATTTGCTCGGGTTTTTATTGTGAGTGACTTGTTGGGAGACCAGCGATTGAAAAGATTCTATAAACCAGAGTATTTTGTAACATTGTCGGTTTGATTTTGGCTCAGTTTATTTTTCTATAGTGGGGAAAAAAATGGGGTGGGAAAAGCTTTTTGCCTTTATCCTAAGGATGTACGATTTTGTCTCAACCAATTGGGAATGAGGGGAATTCAAGCAAATTTAGCCCGGGAGTTTCCATTGTCAGGGGCAGGTTGTGGCAGGGAAGCCCCTGAATTTGGGGCACCCCAGAGGTCACAGGGCCCCACTGGGAATGCTCAGGGCCCCCCGGGACAGGTGTCCCCAGGATGTGCCACCTCTGGGACAGGAATCCCCAAGGACGTGGCACCCCCAGAACGAGGACCCGCCTGGGACAAGATCCAGGCGTCACCACACCAGAGGAGCCCTTTTCCCTCAGGGCAGGACCCTCTGGATGTGCCCCCCCAGGACAGGACCCACCCCCCATCTGACTCTCAGCACAAACGGCCTCTTCCTCCTGCTGCCAGAGAGAGACAGTGAAAGTGTTGGAGGGCACAGCCAGAGAGCCCCAAAAACCCCCAAAGCCCCCAACCACTGCCTGTATCCCCCCATCCCCTATTTCCCCTTCCTGGGATCCCCCCACCCATTCCCTGCTCAGGTGTTCCCTGGGATCGTTGAGCCAGGAAATGGGGGGGCAGGAGGGGATGGCATGGAAGTAAGGAAAATAGGGGCAAAATAGAAAAGAAAAAGAGGGAAAAGCCCCGGGGTGTGTGGGGCACAGACCCAGAGCCTCCCAGGACAACCCCGGGGTGCCCCCATGGCCACGAGCACTCTGTGGGGGCTGTGCTGGAGCCTGAGTCACCCCAAGATCTGAGGCACCCGGTGAAGGAGCTGCGACCCACGAGCCCACTCAGCCACTGCCCGTCCCTGGCAGCCCCATTCCCTTGGCAACACAAGCACGGGACCCTCATTTCCTTGGTCCGTCCTCCCTGGGACGCCCATCCCGGGACTCCCATTGCCCAGCACCCCATTCCCTCAATCCCATCCCATGGGCCCCTTCTTCCCACACAACCCCTGTTCCCAAGGGTCCCCTTTATTCCCCGCACACACCCAACCCTGAGGCTGACATCCCATAACCGTGGGGACCATGTTCCCGCAGGACCCCCATCCCTGGAATCCCCCAAGCATGGGGCCCCACATTCCCCAGACCCCCATTCCCTGTGACTTCCCCTCCTCCAGACCCCAATTCCCCTGGACCCCCATTCTCCTGGACACCCATCCTTGGATCCCCACATCCCCTGAGCCCCCCACTCCTGGGAACACCATGTCCCACCATGTCCCCAGCCTCTCCCTGCCGTGTCTCCACCCAGCCCCCAGCAAGGGCCACCTACACGTGGGGACAAAACGTGACCTCGCTTCCTGCCCGCCAGCCAGGGGACAAGAGGCCCCGGCAGCGAGTGACAGCCAGCCCGGGTGGCCGGGGACACCGGCATGGCCGGGAAGGTGGCACTGCTCCTGTGGGGTGAGTGCCCCGGGCACGGGCCTGACGCCCCGGGGATGGGCCCTGGTGGGGCAGAGAGCGGTGGGGAGGGGGCACAGGGGGGCTGCGGGGTCCCCTGAGGTCCCCAAGGGCAGCAGAGCCCATGCATGGGGGTGGACCCCCAAATGTGACCGGGGTCGTGGGGTGGCTGTGGGGACAGGAATGGGGGGGGACAGGAATGGAGGGACTGGGATGGGGCAAATGGAACCTTGGGGCTGGGACCGCTGTGGGGACAGGGACAGGGGCACAGGGATGCAGGGACAGGGACAAGGGGACGAGCCCCATGGGCATGGGCCATGGGGACAGAGGCCGTGGGGCTGCTGGACGTGACCTGTGGCAGCACCGAGTGTCTGTCGAGTCCCCATGCCCGGAGTGTCCACAGTGTCCCCGAGTCCTGCCTCAGCCCAGGGTGACCGAGGTGTCCCTGTCCTCAAGGCCTCCGTGCTGAACCGGTGACCCTGTGGGGACAGTTTGGGGACAGCCCCACACCCCGTGCCCCGGGTGCCGCTGTCCCCGCGGTGCCACCCCCACCCAGCCCTGTCCCTTCTCTCTTCCAGCCCAGACCCTCGGCCTCGCTGGTGAGTCCTCGGGGGGATGCCACGTCCCCGGCCCGCTGTCCCCAGCCCGCGCTGGCCCTGGCAGGCTGCTGTCCCCTGTCACCCGCAGGCGCCCAGACCACCCAGCTCCTCGTGGAGCCCCCCTGGATGCCGGCGGTGCTGTGGGACCGGGTGACACTGACCTGCCAGGGCTCGGGGACCGCCGGTGCCACCGCCTGGTACAGGGACGGGCAGCGCTGGGGGCTGCAGGGACCCGACCACCTCACTGTCACCGAGAGTGGCACCTACAAGTGTGAGAGATCCGACACTGGGATGAGCCCCCCCATGCGTGTCTTAAATGGTGAGGGGGGATCTTAAATAATCAGGGTAGTCCCCGAGGGCTCTGGGTGGGCTCCACTCCCTGCGTGGCCTCACACCCCTCATGTGGCAAGAGCCATTCCCGTGTACACAGGGACATCCCAGTGCATCCCAGAGCATCCCAGTGGGATGGGATCCCCGTGGTGACACTGATGCCATGGGGTTACCCCTGGGGTCCCTGGGATCTGCCTGCACAATGGAGACTCCCCCCAAAGGTCCCCGGTGCCATGGGGACCCACCTCGGACCTGTCTCGAGCCCCTCAGTGCGACGGGACCCTCCTGTCCCCCAGACCGGCTGGTGCTGCAGGTGCCGGCGCGGGAGCTGCTGGAGGGGGACACGGTGACCCTGCGCTGCCGGGGCAGGATGGATACGTTGGTCATCAGAGTGCGATTTTACCAGGATGAGAAGGAGGTGGGGGGCAAACTCATGGGGACAAAGCTGTCCGTATCCTTGTCCCTGTCCCCCCTGCAGCAGCACCACAGCGGCCGCTACCACTGCAGGGGCTTGGAGGGCTTCAGGCTGCTACAGTCAGTGCCCGTGACAGTGACAGTGCACGGTGAGCACCCCACTGTGAGAACTCCAATATCCAACAGCCCCAAAGCCACTTCCCAGGGACACGGAGTCACTGTCCATCCTTCCATCTCCTTCCCAGAGCTCTTCTCGGTGCCGGTGCTGGAGGGTCCCCCCGAGCCCACCGAGGGATCCCCCCTGAATCTCAGCTGCCTCAGCACCCCCAGCCCCCTTCGGCCCCGAGCCCCCCTCCTGCACCTCTTCTACCGGGACGGGCAGTTGGTGGGGGGCCCGCAGGGGTCCCCGCAGCTCCTGGTGCCCGCCGTGGGGGTCTCCCACTCGGGGAATTACCACTGCGAGGTGCGCTCCGAGGGGGGGGCCGTGCGGAAGAGCAGCGCCCGGCTCCGCGTCACGGTGCGCAGTGAGTGCGGGGATGGGCACGGGGAGCCCCGACAGCCGCCACGGGTCCCCTGCCCTGCCTGGGGACACCCAGCCCTGCCTGACACCTTCCCGGGGCCCCCCATCACTGCCCTGTGTCCCCTCAACTCTCAGTGGGTCTCCTCACCCCTCCCTAGGTACGCCTCTCCCTCTCTTGGCTCCCTCCATAGTCCAGAGCTCCCATCCATGTCTGGGTCCCCAAAACCTTCCCTGTGCTTCCCTCCAACCCTCTCCAGCTCTCCCCTCCCGTAATCTCCCGTCCCTCCCTGGGGTCCCTTCCACCCCTGTCCAAGGCTCACCCCCATCTCTGGGCCCCCTTCTTCCTCACTGGGTTCCCCCCACCCCTCTCTGATCCTCCCCCTCCCTGAGTCCTTCACTGCTCCCTGGTTTTCCTCACCCCTCCCAGGTCCCCCATTCCCTTTGTCTCCCCCGCAGGGGTGCCGCTCTCGGGGGTGTCCCTGTCGGCGCAGCCCCCCGGGGCACAGGTGGCACTGGGGGACCGCCTGGTGCTGAGCTGCGCCGTGGCCGCGGGGACAGGTCCCCTGTCCTTCTCCTGGCACCGGGGGGGCTCGTGGGCACCGCTGGCCACCGGCCCCCGCCTGGAGCACGTTGGGGACAAGGACAGCGGCCACTACCAGTGCCGAGTCAGCGACGGGGACAGCGAGGCCGAGAGTGTCCCCCTGAATGTCACCGTCCTGGGTGAGCGGGACCCTCGGGATGGGGGTGATCCCACCCACAGCATCCCCAATTCCACACATTCCCACCCCAGCCCAGGTCACAGCCCCCACCTCTGGGTGCCACGGTCCCGGCTTACTGGGACCTTCTGGGTCCAGGTATCCCCCCAGGGCCTCCCACCCATGGATCCCTAATCCCAGCTGTCACATCCCCCAGCCCACATCAGGTCACAGTCACCCTTCTGAGCGGGACCCTCCCGGGGGAGGGGTGAGACCCTTGGGACTGGGGTGACCCCACCCACAATATGCCTCACCCACTCCCATCAAATCCCACCCACGTCATCCCGCACCCCCCACCAGGCGACAGCCTTGGACACAGCATCCCTCATGCCACCCTCAGCTCACCCTCACCCCATCCTCATCCCATCCCTCACATCCCCTCATCCCACACCAGGACATGATCCCCACCACCGTGGGTCACACTCATGGCTGAAGGGGACCCTCTGTGTGCCGGTGCCACCATGCACAGACCCCCTCATCCCCCCACGCCGGGTGCCAGCCCCTCCGCCCGGCCTCAGCTCCATCTCTGCCCCCGCAGTGCCCGTGGCCAATGCCACCATCACCCCCGGTGCCCTGGCACAGCCGGTGCACGCAGGTGACCCCGTGAGCCTGCGCTGCTCGGTGCAGGTGGGCTCAGCCCCTGTCACCTTCACCTGGCTGCGGGACGGGCGCGAGGTGGCCCGGGGTCCCCTCCTGGAGCTTGGGGACGTCCATGTGGGACATTCGGGCACCTACCAGTGCGTGGCCACCAACCAGCTGGGACAGGACGGGCACCGCGTGTTCCGGGCGCTCAGCCCAGAGCTGGCACTGACGGTGACACCGCGGGGACGCTGGAACACAGGTGGGGTCACACAGGATCATGGGGATTTCAGTACCCCGGAGTGACAGGTGACCCCAATGTGTCCCCCTCTGTCCCCAGCAGTGGCCGCAGGGGTTGGCGGGTCCCTCCTGGTCCTGGTCCTGCTCGTGGCTGTCATTGTGGCCTGGCACCGGTGGCACCGCCTGGGTGGGTGACAATGGGTAGATGAGGCCCTACAGGAAGTGGGAGGAATCCCCACCCAGGCTGGTGGTGCAATCGGGTGGCTCCCAAAGCCCCTGCCCTGGGGGAATGTGAGCCCCCTGTGACCTTTGCTTGGGGTGCTCAGAGGTTTGGAGGCATTTTGGAGGGTCCTGGGGTGTCCCAGCAGGGGCCTTGAGGAATACTGAAGTGGCACTGGGAGCTCCTGGGACCTTTGGGAAAGTATTGGAGAGTCGTGCAGGGATGTTGAGGGGTCTTCAGGGATCTGGGGCAAGTTTCCAGGGTTCTCTATATTCCATTCTTGGGGTTCTGGGGGGCTTGAAGGGTGCTCAGGGGTCCTGTAAAGAATCAGGGGTCTCCTAAGGGTTCAGGGGTCCCAGGGGGTTTGGAGTACCTGGGTAGTTCCGGTGTTCTGGGGCTCTTTGGGGGTGGTTTTGGGTGCAGGGGGGCTCGGGGGTCCAGTAGGAGTCAAGGGTCTGGTGAGGGTTAAGGGGTCCCATGGGCATTCAAAGGTCCCAGGTGGGGTTGGGAGTTCAGGGAACCCCATGATCACCCCCTCCCCTTTTCCTTGCAGCTGCCAGGAAGCCCCAGGACAGGTGAGTGGGGAGCTCCAGCCACGGCTCCCCTTTCCCCCCACCCCAGACACCCCCACACACCCCCTTATCCCTGCAGGGCCCCCCCGGAGCCCCCAGCTCCCCTGGAGGAGGGGGAGCTGCTGGACACCCACGGCGTGGGCACCCAGCGGGTGGCGGGTGAGTGTGGGGGACGGGTGGGGACACGGACATGTCACCCACGGGTGTCACCCCCAACCCAGGTCCCCCCAGCCAATGTCTCCTGCAGCGTCCCCCCACATTGTCCCTGCTGAGGACCCCCAGGTGACCCACGCAGAGCTGCCAGAACCCCATGGGCGACTGCAGGACACCAGGGACATCTATGAGAACGTTCTGTGACACTGGGGGACACCAGCAGTCCCCCTCCCATGGCTCCCGTGGTTGCCCATCCTGCCTGGAGCAGTGCTCACAAGTCAGGGGGGGCTGCACAGGGCACCCAGTGCTCCCCACCTCTTCCCCCAGTGCCCCTGGTACACCCATGGCTCCCCACCTCTCCTCCCAGTGCCAGGGGGGCGCAGGAGCCATTTCCCTGTTATTGGCACCAAAATGCAGCTTTTTGGTTCAGCTGGCAGAAATGGTGTTTGTTTGTTCAGCTCTGTTGGGCTTTAGGAATGGGATTCTCCAATTTCGGGCTGCCACTATGGCTTGGTTTTAAAGAAGGGTGTCTGCCAAGGAAGGTGGGAACCTCCCTTGGAATGGAGAACACGACCCCGTTCCTTTTGAATTATTGTAACTTTGAAATTAAGGGGCTTTCAGGCAAAGATATGGGAACAGGAATAACAGTTCTTGACCAGTGTGTGTATGGATAACAAGGCAAACAATCAACAGCAGCAGCAACAACGAACAGAACCAGAACCCAGTGCCAGAACCAGAGCTCAGTGCCAGAACCAGACGCCAGTGCTAGATCCAGAGCCCAGTGCCAGCAGCAGAACCAGTTCCAGACCCAGAACCAGTTCCAGACCAGAACCGGTTCCAGACCCAGAACCAGTTCCAATTACAGCACCAGAACCAGTTCCAGAACCAGGCCCAGTTCCAGACCCACAACCAGGTCCAGACCCAGAACCGGTTCCAAACCCAGACCCAGACCTGGTTCCAGATCCAGAACCAGAACCAGTTCCTGATCCAGACCCAGTTCCAGACCAGAACCAGTTCCAGACAACAACCAGTTGCATACCAGAACCGGTTCCAGACCAGAACCAGTTCCATACCAGAACCCGTTCCAGATCCAGAACCAGTTCCAGACCCAGACCCAGTTCCAGACCAGACACAGTTCCAGACCAGACCCAGTTCCAGACCAGAACCAGTTCCAGACCAGAATCAGTTCCAGACCAGACCCAGTTCCAGACCAGACCCATTTCCATACCACACCCAGACCCAGACCCAGTTCCCAACCAGACCCAGCTCCAGACCAGACCCAGTTCCAGACCAGAACCAGCTCCAGACCAGACCCAGTTGCAGACCCAGACCCAGTTGCAGACCAGACCCAGTTCCAGACCAGAAGCAGCTCCAGCTCTCTCGGCCCAGCCCCGCTCCCCTCGCTGCAGTTCCGCTCGCGGCCGCCAGGGGCGCTGGTGGCTCCCGGCCGGGCAGGGCGGCTGCGGTGATTCCCCCGCGCCTGCAGGGGGCGCTGTGGCGCCAGCTCGGCCATGTCTCTCCCTCACGCGCTTGTGGCAGCTCCGCCGGCAGCAGGGATGGAAAAGCGGCTTCCTTTGCAAACCCCCAGGGCAGCGGGGCCCGGTGCCCCTGTGGATGGCGAAATGGGCTGCAGCAGGAACCTCGGGGCGGCAGCTGCAACGGCAGAGGCGAGCAGATGCCAGAGCGGCAAAACCCAATGTAACAGAACCTCCGCAGCTGTAGCGGGAGCCGCGGGGTGTCCCGGCAGGCAGCCGGTGCTGGCTAAGAGTGTCCTGAAGAGAAACAGAGCAGGGGCAGACAAACGGCGGGGCTGGGCAGCGGCAGCCCGGCCCCTGAAAGCAGCTGGGGGAGGCTCCCTCGGAGAGGGAGGGACTCGGGATCCCAGGTTTTCCCCTGAGGCACCCGAGCAGATGGTGAGGGTCCTTTTCCAGGGAGGTCGGGTGTTCATAAGGCTGCAGTTCAACAGCTGCTCTTAGGAGCAAAGGCTCAGCCACAGTAAGGGAGAAGCAGAACAGGGCTGGACTCTGGCGGTGGCAGTGAATTCTCCCTGCCGTAAGCAGCAGCCCAACTGTTCCCTCTGAGCCCTAGACCGAGACAGAGCTGGGAGCTCAGCCCACCCCTCACCCCCAAGCCAGAATTTCTCGGTATCTCTGTCCTTCCCAAGAGAAAATCCCCATCGGCTAAGAGGTTGCAGCCAGCTGCAGCCCTTGCCCACACCTTGGCCACTTCTTTTGTTTCTCTTAAGTATGGTCGTTATTGTCTCTTCACAGCACATGGGAGAAAATTCTCTGAGAGAAAGAAGAAGGAAAAATCCCAACCTCCAACACACTAAAACCCAGGGGCCGCTGGGGACAGTGCGGGTGGGCAGCACTCCCCCTGCACAGGGGTCCCCAGTTTGTGCCACCACTGAGAGAGGGACGCCCCCGGGAATGTGCCCAGAGACACCCCCAGAACCGCCATCCCCCAGGACAGGACCCCCCTGGCCGGGATGTGTCACCCCTGGGACAGGATCCCCCCAGGACGTGTCACCCCCAGAACAGGGACCCCTTTCCCCAGGACAGGACCCCTCTGGATGTGCCCCCGCAGGTCAGAACTCGCCCCCCCGTCTGACTCTCAGCACAAACGGCCTCTTCCTTCTGCTGCCGCAGAGAGAAAGTGAAAGTGTTGCGGGGGACACAGCCGGACACCCCCATTCCCCACAGCCCCCACCCCTCCCTGCAGCCCCCAGGCACTGCCCATCCATGGGACACCCATTCCCCTGGGAACCCAACCATGGGACCCCCATTCCCTGCGTCCCCCACTTCCACGAGCCTCATCCTGGGTCTCCTGTTACCCAGCATCTCCATCCCCTTCCCCCCACCCCCTTTGCCTCCAATTCCCTCAGGACCCCCATCCCGGGGACCCCCTGACACAATGGGACGCCCATTCCCCGGACAGCCACTCCCTGTGACTTCCCCTCTCTCCCCATTTCCCTGGTGTCAGATACTGAAAATAGTTCATGCCTCAAACATTGATACAAAGTTTTGCTCATTATAAAGACGCTACAAGTGAAGGAGCCTCTCTGAAGACTGGGACTTTGGGCTGAAAGTGAAACTGCTGATTAGAGAAAGGGAAACCCATTGTTCAGTCATCTCAGGCTGAGGGAAAGGTATGCATCCACAAAAGGATGCCACCAGCTGCAATTATCCCTGGCCGTGTTTGGGGTGGGGGGAGAGCACAGCTCACAGAAGCCAGGTTTACACAGACTCCCCCCAGCTGAGGGGGCAGGAGGAGGTTTTGGGTGCATGGTGTAACCTCTGGTGAGAGGCAATAAACACCCATCCTCCAATTACACAAACTGGCCCAGCTGTGGGACCCCCAACCCCACAGGCCACATCCACAGGACTTTCACATGAGGGGCTTGGCCCCACAGGACTGCAGGTGATGCACAGACCCAGAGGCTGCTGTGAGAGACTGCATCCCCCTCCTCCAGGGGGACATGGCCGGACATGCCTGCCTGGCCTGAGCATATAAACCCACCAGATTCTGTGCTTCTTTGGGGGGCACTTTCACCACCAAGAAGACCAGCTGCAGAGGATCACCGGAACATCTTGGGATCCACGGAGTGGTGATATTTTCCTTATTCTGTCTCTGTCACTCTTTCTGTCCCCCCAAATATTTTCTACTTCTTTCTTTCTTTCTCTCTCTCTCTCTCTCTCTCTCTCACACACATTTACCATAAAATAAAACCCTTACTATTGTCACTGGCATATGGTCTCGTTTGCTCCTTAATTGGGGCAGAGGAATTTCTAAGAACCTTAAAACTAGATCCTAACAGGGCCCCACAACGAAGGCTCAGGGCCCCCCGGGACAGGTGTCCCCAGAATGTGCCACCTCTAGGACAGGAATCCCCAAGGACGTGGCACCCCCAGAACGAGGACCCACCTGGGACAAGACCCAGGTGTCACCACACCAGAGGAGCCCTTTTCCCTCAGGGCAGGACCCTCTGGATGTGCCCCCCCAGGACAGGACCCACCCCCATCTGACTCTCAGCACAAACGGCTTCTTCCTCCTGCTGCCGGAGAGAGACAGTGAAAGTGTTGGGGGGCACAGCCAGAGAGCCCCAAAAACCCCCAAAGCCCCCAACCACTGCCTGTACCCCCCCATCCCCTATTTCCCCTTCCTGGGATCCCCCCACCCATTCCCTGCTTGGGTGTTCCCTGGGATCGCTGAGCCAGGAAATGGCGGGGTGGGGGGCAGGAGGGGATGGTGTGGAAGTAAGGAAAATAGGGACAAAATAGAAAGAAAAAGAGGGAAAAGGCCCGGGGTGTGTGGGGCACAGACCCAGAGCCTCCCAGGACAACCCCGGGGTGCCCCCATGGCCACGAGCACCCTGTGGGGGCTGTGCTGGAGCCTGAGTCACCCCAAGATCTGAGGCACCCGGTGAAGGAGCTGCGACCCACGAGCCCACCCAGCCACTGCCCGTCCCTGGCAGCCCCATTCCCTTGGCAACACAAGCACGGGACCCTCATTTCCTTGGTCCGTCCTCCCTGGGACGCCCATCCCGGGACTCCCATTGCCCAGCACCCCATTCCCTCAATCCCATCCCATGGGCCCCTTCTTCCCACAGAACCCCTGTTCCCAAGGGTCCCCCTTATTCCCCCCTCATCCCCGACCCTGGGGCTGACATCCCATGACCATGGGGAACATGTACCCACAGGAACCCCATCCCTGGAATCCCCAAAGCATGGGGCCCCACATTCCCCAGACCCCCATTCCCTGTGACTTCCCCTCCTCCAGATCCCAATTCCCCTGGACCCCCATTTTCCTGGACACCCATCCTTGGATCCCCACATCCCCTGAGCCCCCCACTCCTGGGAACACCATGTCCCACCATGTCCCCAGCCTGTCCCTGCTGTGTCTCCACCCTGCCCCCACCAAGGGCCACCTACACGTGGGGACAAAACGTGACCTCGCTTCCTGCCCGCCAGCCAGGGGACAAGAGGCCCCGGCAGCGAGTGACAGCCAGCCCGGGTGGCCGGGGACACCGGCATGGCCGGGAAGGTGGCGCTGCTCCTGTGGGGTAAGTGCCCCGGGCACGGGCCTGACGCCCCGGGGATGGGCCCTGGTGGGGCAGAGAGCGGTGGGGAGGGGGCACAGGGGGGCTGCGGGGTCCCCTGAGGTCCCCAAGGGCAGCAGAGCCCGTGCATGGGGGTGGCCCCCCAAATGTGACCGGGGTCGTGGGGTGGCTGTGGGGACAGGAATGGGGGGGACAGGAATGGAGGGACTGGGATGCGGCAAAAGGAACCTTGGGGCTGGGACCGCTGTGGGGACAGGGACAGGGGCACAGGGATGCAGGGACAGGGACAAGGGGACAAGCACCATGAGCACGGGCCATGGGGACAGAGGCCGTGGGGCTGCTGGAGGTGACCTGTGCCAGCACCGGGTGTCTGTCGAGTCCCCGTGCCCGGAGCGGCCACAGTGTCCCCGAGTCCTGCCTCAGCCCAGGGTGGCCGCGGCGACCCCATTCCCGCGACCTCCGAGCCACCCCGGTGTCCCTACGTGGACAGTTTGGGGACAGCCCCACACCCCGTGCCCCGGGTGCCGCTGTCCCCGCGGTGCCACCCCCACCCAGCCCTGTCCCTTCTCCCTTCCAGCCCAGACCCTCGGCCTCGCTGGTGAGTCCTCGGGGGGATGCCACGTCCCCGGCCCGCTGTCCCCAGCCCGCGCTGGCCCTGGCAGGCTGCTGTCCCCTGTCACCCGCAGGCGCCCAGACCACCCAGCTCCTCGTGGAGCCCCCCTGGACGCCGGCGGTGCTGTGGGACTGGGTGACACTGACCTGCCAGGGCTCGGGGACCGCCGGTGCCACCGCCTGGTACAAGGACGGGCAGCGCTGGGGGCTGCAGGGACCCGACCACCTCACTGTCACTGAGAGAGGCACCTACAAGTGTCACAGACCCGGCACCAAGCTGAGCACCCCCGTGCACGTCTTAAATGGTGAGGGGGGATCTTAAATGATCAGGGTGGTCCCCGAGGGCTCTGGGTGGGCTCCACTCCCTGGGTGGCCTCACACCCCTCATGTGGCGAGAGCACGCAGGGGGATGGACTCCTGCAAACATCCCACTGCATCCCAGTGCATCCCAGTGTGATGGGACCCCCCTGGTGCCCTGGGGTTAACTCTGGGGTCCCTGGGATCCTCCTGCACAATGGAGACTCCCCCCAGAGGTCCCTGGTGCCATGGGGACCCACCTCGGACCTGTCTCAAGCCCCTCAGTGCGACGGGACCCTCCTGTCCCCCAGACCGGCTGGTGCTGCAGGTGCCGGCGCGGGAGCTGCTGGAGGGGGACACGGTGACCCTGCGCTGCCGGGGCAGGATGGATACGTCGGTCACCAGGGTGCGATTTTACCAGGACAAGAAGGATGTTGGGGGTAACCTCATGGGGAAAAAGCCGTCCCTGTCCCTGTCCCCCCTGCAGCGGCACCACAGCGGCCGCTACCACTGCAGGGGCTTGGAGGGCTCCAGCCTGTTACAGTCAGTGCCCGTGACAGTGACAGTGCACGGTGAGCACCCCGCTGTGGGAACTCCAATATCCCAACAGTCACATAGCCACTACCCAGCGACTCGGGGTCACCGTCCCCCCACCCATCTCATTCCCAGAGCTCTTCTCGGTGCCAGTTCTGGAGGGTCCTCCCGAGCCCACCGAGGGGTCCCCCCTGAATCTCAGCTGCCTCAGCACCCCCAGCCCCCTGCGGCCCCGAGCCCCCCTCCTGCACCTCTTCTACTGTGACGGGCAGTTGGTGGGGGGCCCGCAGGGGTCCCCGCAGCTCCTGGTGCCCGCCGTGGGGGTCTCCCACTCGGGGAATTACCACTGCGAGGTGCGCTCCGAGGGGGGGGCCGTGCGGAAGAGCAGCGCCCGGCTCCGCGTCACGGTGCGCAGTGAGTGCGGGGATGGGCACGGGGAGCCCCGACAGCCGCCACGGGCCCCCTGCCCTGCCTGGGGACACCCAGCCCAGCCTGACACCTTCCCGGGGCCCCCCATCACAGCCCTGTGTCCCCTCATCTCTCACCAGGTCCCCTCACCCCTCCCTAGGTACACCTCTCCCTCTCTTAGCTCCCTCCATGGTCCACAGCTCCCATCCATGTCTGGGTCTCCAAACACTTCCCTGTGCTTCCCTCCAACCCTCTCCAAGTCTCCCCTCCCTTAATCTCCCGTCCCTCCCTGGGGTCCCTTCCACCCCTTTCCAAGCCTCACCGCTATCTCTGGGCTCCCTTCTTCCTCACTGGGATCCCCCCACCCCTCTCTGATCCTCCCCCTCCCTGAGTCCTTCACTGCTCCCTGGTGTCCCTCACCCCTCCCAGGTCCCCCATTCCCTTTGTCTCCCCCGCAGGGGTGCCGCTCTCGGGGGTGTCCCTGTCGGCGCAGCCCCCCGGGGCACAGGTGGCACTGGGGGACCGCCTGGTGCTGAGCTGCGCCGTGGCCAAGGGGACAGGTCCCCTGTCCTTCTCCTGGCACCGGGGGGGCTCGGGGGCACCGCTGGCCACCGGCCCCCACCTGGAGCTGGAGCACGTTGGGGACAAGGACAGCGGCCACTACCAGTGCCGAGTCAGCAACGGGGACAGCGAGGCCGAGAGTGTCCCCCTGAATGTCACCGTCCTGGGTGAGTGGGACCCTCGGGCTGGGGGTGACCCCACCCACAGCATCCCCAATTCCACACATTCCCACCCCAGCCCAGGTCACAGCCCCCACCTCTGGGTGCCATGTTCCCGGCTTACTGGGACCTTCTGGGTCCAGGTATCCCCCCCAGGGCCTCCCACCCATGGATCCCTAATCCCAGCTGTCACATCCCCCAGCCCACATCAGGTCACAGTCACCCTTCTGAGCGGGACCCTCCTGGGGAGTGAGACCCTTGGGACTGGGGTGACCCCACCCACAATATGCCTCATCCACCTCATCACATCCCGCCCACGCCATGCCAGACCCCCCACCCGGTGACAGCATTGGACACAGCATCCCTCATGCCACCCTCATCCCATCCTCATCCCATCCCTCACATCCCCTCATCCCACACCAGGACATGATCCCCACCACCGTGGGTCACACTCATGGCTGAAGGGGACCCTCTGTGTGCCGGTGCCACCATGCACAGACTCCCTCATCCCCCCATGCTGGGTGCCAGCCCCTCCGCCCGGCCTCAGCTCCATCTCTGCCCCCGCAGTGCCCGTGGCCAATGCCACCATCACCCCCGGTGCCCTGGCACAGCCGGTGCGTGCAGGTGACCCCGTGAGCCTGCGCTGCTCGGTGCAGGTGGGCTCAGCCCCTGTCACCTTCACCTGGCTGCGGGACGGGCGCGAGGTGGCCCGGGGTCCCCTCCTGGAGCTTGGGGACGTCCGTGTGGGACATTCGGGCACCTACCAGTGCGTGGCCACCAACCAGCTGGGACAGGACGGGCACCGCGTGTTTTGGGCACTCAGCCCAGAGCTGGCACTGACGGTGACACCGCGGGGACACTGGAACACAGGTGGGGTCACTCAGGATCATGGGGATTTCGGTACCCCCGGAGTGACAGGTGACCCCAATGTGTCCCCCTCTGTCCCCAGCAGTGGCCGCAGGGGTTGGCGTGTCCCTCCTGGTCCTGGTCCTGCTCGTGGCTGTCATTGTGGCCTGGCACCAGTGGCACCGCCTGGGTGGGTGACAATGGGGGCTGCAGGGGCCCTGGGGAGGTGGGATGCCACCTAGAATGTAGGGATGATGGGGCAGCACCCACAGCCCCTGACTTGTGCAGTGCTGAGGCCCCAGTGACCTTTGCTCGAGGTCCTTGAGGATTTGAGGGGTGTTGGAGGGTCCTGCAGGGATGTTGGGGGCTCTTTCAGGAATCCTGCAGCAGTTTGGAGGGTGCCCCTCCCTGCCAGGCCTGGGGCTCTGGGGGCTCAGTGAGTCTTGAGCATTGGTGTGGCTCAAGGTTTCTGGGGGGCTTCATGAATGCTGGGGGGTCCGGGGGGGAATTGGGGGTCCCGTGGGGGTTCAGGATTCCTTTGGGTGGTCCGGCCCTTGGGGACCCCACAGTCACCCCCACCCCTTTCCTTTGCAGCCTCCAGGAAGCACCAGGAAAGGTGAGTGGGGGGCTCCAGCCATGACCCCCCCGATTACCCCGACCCCCAAGACCTCCCATCCCCTCTCACACATCCCCCCATCCCTGCAGGGCTCCCCCGCAGCCCCCGGCCCCCCCGGAGGAGGGGGAGGTGCTGTACACCCACGTCACGAGGACCAAGCGGACGGAGGGTGAGTGCGGGCTGGGACACGCACAGGGACACGTCACCCCCGGGGTGTCACACAGATCCCACAGCCAGGGGCTCTTGCAGGGCCCCCCCGCACCGCTGCACCCCAGGACACCCGAGTGACCTACGCGGAGCTGCCGGGACCCCACAGGCGACCGCGGGCACCCAGTGACATCTACGGGAACGTGCTGTGACCCTGGGGGACACCGGGGGACACCAGAGGACCCGACTGACTTCTGTTGGGCCCAAAATGCAGCTTTTTGGTTAAAGTGGAAGAAATGGTGTTTCTTTGTTCAGCTCTGCCCTGCTTTAGGAACAGGAGTCTCCAATTTCTTGTCAATCAGGGGGAAGAGGGGGAAGCAGAGGTTAAATGATTTACTAAGAAGCTGTTTGTTAAAAACAATGCACACAGCTTGCTCAACACTTATTTTGCCTCCCAAAGCAGAATGAGAAGATATAGGACTAATGATAAAGAGGAGTCTTGACCAAAGATCCTGTTTTCAAACCTGAAACGAACTTAAACTAACCTTGAAGTTTGGACTTTTGCCAGGGACATAAACAGCATGCGCCGGGAAGCAAGGTGTAAACGTCAGAAGGAGGAAGACTCTTTTACTTCATCTGAGGAAGACTCTTACTTCATCCCGGAGACCCCTGCCCACGGCCACCAGACGACACTGCGCAAGTGCAATGCAGATGCCAATGAATTTTGGGTTCATTACAATACGAAGCGAGGCTAGGCGGGGCTAGGTAATGAATATGTATAGGTGTATTGGGAAACCTAATGAATATGGAGTTTGTAACCCAATTTATACCGAGCTGAATGCAGCTGTCGGCACGCATGACTTTGGAGGAATCATCCCCCATGCGTCCCAGCTGGAATAAACATACCGACTTTACTACTTATTCCAGCAGTGGAGTCTTTCCTGCCTATCACTTACTTCCACTAAAAGCTTTCTCTCCCCGTGCGGCTGCGCAGGGCAGCGAGAGAGCGGCTTTGGTGGGTGCGGGGCATCCGGCCACCGTCAGCCCAGGGCAAGGCAGGAAGGAGGAGGGTCCCGCTCAGGGGCTGAGCAGATGCTTGTGGGATTTGCAGCAGTTTTGGGGCTCCCTCAGTCCCTTGGGCAGAGGGACAAAAGGATCACTTGGGGCATTTCCGGACTGGTTCCCTCGCAGCTGCCCCTGCAGGGGGGGTTTCCAGCCAGCCCTGCTCTGAAAACCATCAAAGGCCCTCGCAGAGCCACTGCTTGGGCTCCCGTTGGCTTTTGTGCTTCTCGCAGGGCTGAGCAAACCACAGCCAGGCCTTTTTCCCCCACACAATTCTCACCTTTGCAGCAGCTCTAAAGCTGCGAGAGTCAAAGCCCAGGGGGCGGGGGGCACCCTCAGCTCCTGGCTGCCCCCTGGGGCTGGCCAGAGCAGGGCTGGCCAGTGCCCATCCCTGTGCAGTGGGGCTGTGGCCTGGCCTGGCCCCACCCTTGGATGGCCACTGGCTGCACGGAGGAGTTTGGGAGCTCCTTCCTGCCTGGGGCTCCATTGCCAAGCTGCTCTTGCCGGCTCAGATCCTGCAGGGGATGAGCGACAATGGAGAAGTCTGGAACAGGTTTTCTCCCAAAATCAATAACCCCAAAGTGTCCCAACCCCCCAGGATGGAAACCACATGGGGAGAGCAGTGGGAATTAGGAGAGGGAGGGGCAGATCCCAAAAAGCTTCACACCCCCACATTTGGGGTATGTCAGCCGTGCAGCATCAATTTTTGGCCAAATGAGGCATTTCCAGAAGGAAAAAAGCTCCATTTTCCCATCAGGGTGTTGAGGCAGAGGGGGCAGGTTGGTCCTCAGGTGCTGTGGACAGAGCGGGGCACGGCCAGGAGTGTCACGAGCGTTTCATCGGGAGGGTCTCATCCATTTCCTGGCTCCCAGCGCTGAGACCCTGTGAGGGGTGGGGGCTTGGGGTGCTCATGGGAGGTTGTGGCGGGGTCTGTGCCCTCCCCGACTGACACCCAGCCATTGTCAGCCCCACCGTCACCCCCGTGGGGGCTCCGCACCCACAGAAGGGTCATAGGGGGCTGCAGGATGGGGAAGAGGGGCTGCACCTTGGGGGATCCCAAAGGGGATTGGGGGCTCCCACATTGGAGGGACTGTCAAGGTGAAGGGACATAGAAGGGACAGGGCACCCCCCAAATTTGTGCCCTCCAGAGGTCACAGTGCCCAGGCAGGGACAGTGGGAGCAGGCAGGGCCCTTCCAGGACAGGGGTCCCCAGGATGTGCCACCCCTGGGTGAGGGACCCCCCGGGAATGTGCCCAGAGACACCCCCAGAACCGCCATCCCCCAGGACAGGACCCCCCTGGCCAGGATGTGTCACCCCTGGGACAGGATCCCCCCAGGATGTGTCACCCCCAGAACAGGGACCCCTTTCCCCAGGACAGGACCCCTCTGGATGTGCCCCCCCAGGTCAGAACTCGCCCCCCCGTCTGACTCTCAGCACAAACGGCCTCTTCCTTCTGCTGCCGGAGAGAGAAAGTGAAAGTGTTGGGGGGCCACAGCTGGGCACCCCCATTCCCCACAGCCCCCGCACGCCCTTTCCCCCTCCACAGGGTCCCCCCAACCCGTTCCCTGCTCAGGAGCTCCCCAGGATCACTGAGCCACACACTGGGGGGCAGGGCAGCGAGGCACAAAAATGAGGAAATCAAGGAAAAAATAGAAATAAAGAAGAAAAAGCCAAAGGGGGTGGGGGGGACACAGAACCGGAGCTACCCAGGAGCCCCCTGTGATGCCCCCACACACAATAAGTGCACAAGGGGGGACGGTGCTGGGCCCTGAGCCACCCCAAAATCGGAGGCACCCAGTGAAGAAGCTGCGACCCACACAGACCCCCAGGCACTGCCCGTCCCTGGGACCCCCATTTCCCTGGGAACCCAACCATGGGACCCCCATTCCCTGCATCCCCCTTTTCCAGGAGTCTCATCCTGGGTCTCCTGTTGCCCAGCATCTCCATCCCCTTCCCGCCACCCTCTTTGCCTCCCATTCCTTCAGGACCCTCATCCCAGGGACGCCCCAGCACATGGCGACCCCCATTCCCCCGACAGCCACTCCCTGTGACTTCATCTCTCTCCCCATTCCCCTGGGACACCCATCCTTGGATCCCCACATCGCCTGAGCCCCCCACTCCTGGAAACACCATGTCCCACCATGTCCCCATCCTGCCCCCACCAAGGGCCACCTACACGTGGGGACAAAACGTGACCTCGCTTCCTGCCCGCCAGCCAGGGGACAAGAGGCCCCGGCAGCGAGTGACAGCCAGCCCGGGTGGCCGGGGACACCGGCATGGCCGGGAAGGTGGCACTGCTCCTGTGGGGTGAGTGCCCCGGGCACGGGCCTGACGCCCCGGGGATGGGCCCTGGTGGGGCAGAGAGCGGTGGGGAGGGGGCACAGGGGGGCTGCGGGGTCCCCTGAGGTCCCCAAGAGCAGCAGAGCCCGTGCATGGGGGTGGACCCCCAAATGTGAGTGGGGTCGTGGGGTGGCTGTGGGAACAGGAATGGGGGGGGACAGGAATGGAGGGACTGGGATGCAGCAAATGGAACCTTGGGGCTGGGACCGCTGTGGGGACGGGGACAGGGGCACAGGGATGCAGGGACAGGGACAAGGGGACAAGCCCCATGGGCATGGGCCATGGGGACCGAGGCCGTGGGGCTTCTGGACATGACCTGTGCCAGCACCGGGTGTCTGCCGAGTCCCCATGCCCGGAGTGTCCACAGTGTCCCCGTGTCCTGCCTGAGCCCAGGGTGGCCGCGGTGACCCCGTCTCTGAGACCTCTGTGCTGAACCGGTGTCCCCACGGGGACAGTTTGGGGACAGCCCCACACCCCGTGCCCCGGGTGCCGCTGTCCCCGCGGTGCCACCCCCACCCAGCCCTGTCCCTTCTCCCTTCCAGCCCAGACCCTCGGCCTCGCTGGTGAGTCCTCGGGGGGATGCCACGTCCCCGGCCCGCTGTCCCCAGCCCGCGCTGGCCCTGGCAGGCTGCTGTCCCCTGTCACCCGCAGGCGCCCAGACCACCCAGCTCCTCGTGGAGCCCCCCTGGACGCCGGCGGTGCTGTGGGACCGGGTGACACTGACCTGCCAGGGCTCGGGGACCGCCGGTGCCACCACCTGGTACAAGGACGGGCAGCGCTGGGGGCTGCAGGGACTCGACCACCTCACTGTCACCGAGAGTGGCACCTACAAGTGTGAGAGACCCGGCACTGGGCTGAGTCCCGCTGTGAGCGTCTTAAATGGTGAGGGGGGATCTTAAATTATCAGGGTGGTCCCCGAGGGCTCTGGGTGGGCTCACACCCCTCGTGTGGCGAGAGCCATTCCCCTGCACACAGGGACACCCCAGTGCATGCCAGAGCATCCCAGTGCACCCCAGTGTGATGGGATCCCTGTGGTGACACCGATGCTATGGGCTTACCCCAGTGACCCTGGTGTCCTCCCGCACAATGGAGACTCCCCCCAGAGGTCCCCGGTGCCATGGGGACCCACCTCGGACCTGTCTCGAGCCCCTCAATGTGATGGGACCCTCCTGTCCCCCAGACCGGCTGGTGCTGCAGGTGCCGGCGCGGGAGCTGCTGGAGGGGGACACGGTGACCCTGCGCTGCCAGGTCAGGATGGATACGTCGGTCACCAGGGTGCAATTTTACCAGGACGAGAAGGATTTGGGGGGGAACCTCATGGGGACAAAGCTGTCCCTGTCCCTGTCCCCCCTGCAGCAGCACCACAGCGGCCACTACCACTGCAGGGGCTTGGAGGGCTCCAGGCTGTCACAGTCAGTGCCCGTGACAGTGACAGTGCACGGTGAGCACCCCACTGCGGGAACTCCAATATCCACCAGCCCAAAAGCCACTACCCAGGGACTCGGGGTCACCGTCCCTCCTCCCATCTCCTTCCCAGAGCTCTTCTCGGTGCCGGTGCTGGAGGGTCCTCCCGAGCCCACCGAGGGGTCCCCCCTGAATCTCAGCTGCCTCAGCACCCCCAGCCCCCTGCGGCCCCGAGCCCCCCTCCTGCACCTCTTCTACCGGGACAGGCAGTTGGTGGGGGGCCCGCAGGGGTCCCCGCAGCTCCTGGTGCCCGCCGTGGGGGTCTCCCACTCGGGGAATTACCACTGCGAGGTGCGCTCCGAGGGGGGGCCGTGCGGAAGAGCAGCGCCCGGCTCCGCGTCACGGTGCGCAGTGAGTGCGGGGATGGGCACGGGGAGCCCCGACAGCCGCCACGGGTCCCCTGCCCTGCCTGGGGACACCCAGCCCTGCCTGACACCTTCCCGGGGCCCCCCATCACTGCCCTGTGTTCCCTCATCTCTCACCGGGTCCCGACACCCCTCCCTAGGTACACCTCTCCCTCTCTTTGCTCCCTTCTTGGTCCACAGCTCCCATCCATGTCTGGGTCCCCAAAACCTTCCCTGTGCTTCCCTCCAACCCTCTCCTGGTCCCCCCTCCCTTAATCTCCCGTTCCTCCCTGGGGCTCCTGCCACCCCTTTCCAAGGCTCGACCCCATCTCTGGGCCCCCTTCTTCCTCACTGGGATCCCTTCACCCCTCTCTGATCCTCCCCCTCCCTGAGTCCTTCACGGCTCCCTGGTGTCCCTCACCCCTCCCAGGTCCCCCATTCCCTTTGTCTCCCCCGCAGGGGCGCCGCTCTCGGGGGTGTCCCTGTCGGCGCAGCCCCCCGGGGCACAGGTGGCACTGGGGGACCGCCTGGTGCTGAGCTGCGCCATGGCCGCGGGGACAGGTCCCCTGTCCTTCTCCTGGCACCGGGGGGGCTCGTGGGCACCGCTGGCCACCGGCCCCCGCCTGGAGCTGGAGCACGTTGGGGACAAGGACAGCGGCCACTACCAGTGCCGAGTCAGCGACGGGGACAGCGAGGCCGAGAGTGTCCCCCTGAATGTCACCGTCCTGGGTGAGCGGGACCCTCGGGCTGGGGGTGACCCCACCCACAGCATCCCCAATTCCACACATTCCCACCCCATCCCAGGTCACAGCCCCCACCTCTGGGTGCCACATTCCCGACTTACTGGGACCTTCTGGGTCCAGGTATCCCCCCAGGGCCTCCCACCCATGGGTCCCAAATCCCAGCTGTCACATCCCCCAGCCCACATCAGGTCACAGTCACCCTTCTGAGCGGGACCCTCCCGGGGGAGTGAGACCCTTGGGACTGGGGTGACCCCACCCACAATATGCCTCATCCACCCCATCACATCCCACCCTCACCATTCCGCGCCCCCCACCCAGTGACGGCCTTGGACACAGCATCCCTCATGCCACCCTCAGCTCACCCTCATCCCATCCTCATCCCATCCCTCACATCTCCTCATCCCACACCAGGACATGATCCCCACCACCGTGGGTCACACTCATGGCTGAAGGGGACCCTCTGGGTGCCGGTGCCACCATGCACAGACCCCCTCATCCCCCCATGCCGGGTGCCAGCCCCTCCGCCCGGCCTCAGCTCCATCTCTGCCCTCGCAGTGCCCGTGGCCAATGCCACCATCACCCCCGGTGCCCTGGCACAGCCGGTGCACGCAGGTGACCCCGTGAGCCTGCGCTGCTCGGTGCAGGTGGGCTCAGCCCCTGTCACCTTCACCTGGCTGCGGGACGGGCGCGAGGTGGCCCGGGGTCCCCTCCTGGAGCTTGGGGACGTCCATGTGGGACATTCGGGCACCTACCAGTGCGTGGCCACCAACCAGCTGGGACAGGACGGGCACCGCGTGTTCCAGGCGCTCAGCCCAGAGCTGGCACTGACGGTGACACCGCGGGGACGCTGGAACACAGGTGGGGTCACACAGGATCATGGGGATTTCAGTACCCCCAGAGTGACAGGTGACCCCAATGTGTCCCCTTCTGTCCCCAGCAGTGGCTGTGAACATCGGCAGGAGCCTGCTGTTCCTGGTCCTGCTCATGGCTGTCATTGGAGGCTGTCACCGGTGGCACCGCCTGGGTGGGTGACAATGGGGGGAGATGAGGTCCTACAGGAAGTGGGAGGAATCCCCACCCAGGCTGGTGGTGCAATGGGGTGGCTCCCAAAGCCCCTGACCTGGGGGCAGGTGAGCCCCCCGTGAGCTTTGCTTGGCATGCTCAGAGGTTTGGGGCATTTTGGAGGGTCCTGGGGTGTCCCAGCAGGGGCCTTGAGGAATACTGGAGTGGCACTGGGAGCTCCTGGGACCTTTAGGAAGGTATTGGAGAGTCGTGCAGGGATGTTGAGGGGTCTTCAGGGATCTTGGGCAAGTTTGCAGGGTGCTCTATATTCCATTCTTGGGGTTCTGGGGGGCTTGAAGGGTGCTCAGGGGTCCTGTAAAGAATCAGGGGTTTCCTAAGGGTTCAGGGGTCCCAGGGGGTTTGGAGTACCTGGGTAGTTCCGGTGTTCTGGGGCTCTTTGCGGGTGGTTTTGGGTGCAGGGGAGCTCGGGGGTCCAGTAGAAATCAAGGGTCTGGTGAGGGTTAAGGGGTCCCATGGGCATTCAAAGGTCCCAGGTGGGGTTGGGAGTTCAGGGAACCCCATGATCACCCCCTCCCCTTTTCCTTGCAGCTGCCAGGAAGCCCCAGGACAGGTGAGTGGGGAGCTCCAGCCATGGCTCCCCTTTCCCCCACCCCAGACACCCCCACACACCCCCTTATCCCTGCAGGGCCCCCCCGGAGCCCCCGGCTCCCCTGGAGGAGGGGGAGCTGCTGGACACCCACGGCGTGGGCACCCAGCGGGTGGCGGGTGAGTGTGGGGGACGGGTGGGGACACGGACATGTCACCCACGGGTGTCACCCCCAACCCAGGTCCCCCCAACCAATGTCTCCTGCAGCATCCCCCCACATTGTCCCTGCTGAGGACCCCCAGGTGACCCACGCAGAGCTGCCGGAACCCCATGGGCGACTGCAGGACACCAGGGACATCTATGAGAACGTTCTGTGACACTGGGGGTCACCAGCAGTCCCCCTCCCATGGCTCCCGTGGTTGCCCATCCTGCCTGGGGCAGTGCTCACAAGTCGGGGGGGGCTGCACAGGGCACCCAGTGCTCCCCACCTCTCCCCCCAGTGCCCCTGGTACACCCATGGCTCCCCACCTCTCCTCCCAGTGCCAGGGGGGCACAGGAGCCATTTCCCTGTTATTGGCACCAAAATGCAGCTTTTTGGTTCAACTGGCAGAAATGGTGTTTGTTTGTTCAGCTCTGTTGGGCTTCAGGAACGGGATTCTCCAATTTTGGGCTGCCACTATGTCTTGGTTTGAAAGAAGGGTGTCTGCCAAGGAAGGTGGGAACCTCCCTTGGAATGGAGAACACGACCCCGTTCCTTCTGAATTATTGTAACTTTGAAATTAAGGGGCTTTCAGGCAAAGATATGGGAACAGGAATAACAGTTCTTGACCAGTGTGTGTATGGATAACAAGGCAAACAAACAACAACAGCAGCAACAACGAACAGAACCAGAACCCAGTGCCAGAACCAGAACCCGGTGCCAGAAGCACAAACCCAGTGCCAGAACCAGAGCTCAGTGCCAGAACCAGATCTCAGTGCTAGATCCAGAGCCCAGTGCCAGCAGCAGAACCAGTTCCAGACGTTCCAGACCCAGACCCAGTTCCAGACCAGAACCGGTTCCAGACCCAGAACCGGTTCCAGTTCCAGCACCAGAACCAGTTCCAGAACCAGGCCCATTTCCAGACCCACAACCAGGTCCAGACCCAGAACCAGTTCCAAACCCAGAACTGGTTCTAAACCCAGACCCAGACCTGGTTCCAGACCCAGACCTGGTTCCAGACCCAGACCTGGTTCCAGACCCAGACCCAGACCCAGTTCCAGACCCAGAACCGGTTCCAAACCCAGAACCGGTTCCACACCCAGACCCAGACCTGGTTCCAGATCCAGAACCAGAACCGGTTCTAGACCAGGCCCAGTTCCATACCAGAACCCAGTTCCAGACCAGACCCAGGTTCAGACCCAGACCCAGTTCCATACCAGACCCAGACCCAGACCAGACCCAGTTCCAGACCAGACCCAGTTCCAGACCAGACCCAGCTGCAGACCAGAAGCAGCTCCAGCTCTCTCGGCCCAGCCCCGCTCCCCTCGCTGCAGTTCCGCTCGCGGCCGCCAGGGGCGCTGGTGGCTCCCGGCCGGGCAGGGCGGCTGCGGTGATTCCCCCGCGCCTGCAGGGGGCGCTGTGGCGCCAGCTCGGCCATGTCTCTCCCTCACGCGCTTGTGGCGGCTCCGCCGGCAGCAGGGATGGAAAAGCGGCTTCCTTTGCAAACCCCCAGGGCAGCGGGGCCCGGTGCCCCTGTGGATGGCGAAATGGGCTGCAGCAGGAACCTCGGGGCGGCAGCTGGAACGGCAGAGGCGAGCAGATGCCAGAGCGGCAAAACCCAATGTAACAGAACCTCCGCAGCTGTAGCGGGAGCCGCGGGGTGTCCCGGCAGGCAGCCGGTGCTGGCTAAGAGTGTCCTGAAGAGAAACAGAGCAGGGGCAGACAAACGGCGGGGCTGGGCAGCGGCAGCCCGGCCCCTGAAAGCAGCTGGGGGAGGCTCCCTCGGAGAGGGAGGGACTCGGGATCCCAGGTTTTCCCCTGAGGCACCCGAGCAGATGGTGAGGGTCCTTTTCCAGGGAGGTCGGGTGTTCATAAGGCCGCAGTTCAACAGCTGCTCTTAGCAGCAAAGGCTCAGCCACAGTAAGGGAGAAGCAGAACAGGGCTGGACTCTGGCGGTGGCAGTGAATTCTCCCTGCCGTAAGCAGCAGCCCGACTGTTCCCTCTGAGCCCTAGACCGAGACAGAGCTGGGAGCTCAGCCCACCCCTCACCCCCATGCCAGAATCTCTCGGTATCTCTGTCCTTCCCAAGAGAAAAGCCCCATCGGCTAAGAGGTTGCAGCCAGCTGCAGCCCTTGCCCACACCTTGGCCACTTCTTTTCGTTCTATCAAGTCTGGTTGTTATTGTCTCTTAACAGCACATGGGAGAAAATTCTCTGAGAGAAAGAAAAAGGAAAAATCCCAACCTCTGACACACTAAAACCCAGGGGCCGCTGGGGACAGTGCGGGTGGGCAGCACTCCCCCTGCACAGGGGTCCCCAGGATGTGCCACCCCTGGGTGAGGGACCCCCCGGGAATGTGCCCAGAGACACCCCCAGAACCGCCATCCCCCAGGACAGGACCCCCCTGGCCAGGATGTGTCACCCCTGGGACAGGATCCCCCCAGGACGTGTCACCCCCAGAACAGGGACCCCTTTCCCCAGGACAGGACCCCTCTGGATGTGCCCCCCCAGGTCAGAACCCGCCCCCCCCGTCTGACTCTCAGCAAAAACGGCCTCTTCCTTCTGCTGCCGGAGAGAGAAAGTGAAAGTGTTGGGGGGGCTCAGCCGGACACCCCCATTCCCCACAGCCCCCCACCCCTCTCTGCAGCCCCTGCACCTCCAGGGTCGCCAAGCCAGAAACTGGGGCAGAGGGAGAGGTGTGATTGTGACGGAAATAAGGAAAAAATAGAATAAAGAGAGGAAAAAGCCCTGGGCAAGGGGGGTGTCACAGACTTGGAGCACCACGGGAACCCCCCCCTCTTGTGACCCCCCAGGCTGTGAGCACCTCGGGGGAGGCTGTGCTGGACCCTGGGTCACCCCAAAACTTGAGGCACCCAGTGAAGGAGCTGTGACCCACGTGCCACCCAACCGCTCCCTGTCCTTTGGATCCCCATTCACCATAGAACCAAACCACGGGACCACCATTCTTTATGCCCCCCCTCCTTGGGACCACCATGCCAGGACTCCCATTTCCTAGGATCTCCATTCCCCAGGACTCCCCTACCCTTGATCCCATCCTATTGTTCCCCATTGCCCCAGGATCCAGAGTCCCACGGGGCCCCGCATTCCCCAACCAGCCCCATCCCTGGGAGCAGCATCCCATGACCCCAAATCCCTGGAGCCCACATTCTCCTGGGAGCCTCATCCTTTGCTCCCCCACCCATGGGAACCCCCATTCCCCAGGACAGCCATCCATTGTGACTCCCCCTCCTCAGGATCCCCATTCTCTGGACCTTCTTGGGGCACTGTGACCTCTGGGGTGCCCCAGTCTGGGGGGTACCTCGTCCCCTTTTCTGCCCCATTTGCCAGTCCCCACCATTTGGGAACCCCAAATTCCCCTTTGGGAGCCCCTAGGGTGCAGCCTCTCCCTCCAATCCCACACCGCTCCAAGACCCCTCTGTGAGTAAGAATCCCCAATGGGGGTGACAGTGGGGGGTGACAGGGGGTGGGTGTCATTAGGGGAGGACACCCTAAAATCCCTCAAAGCCCAGCCCCACATCTCTTTCAGGGCCTCAGTGCTGGGAACCAGGCTGAATCGCTAGTGACCGTCCCCTCCTCTGGCCACAACACCCGAGGACCATTCTGGCCCCTCTCCTGTAGCACTGGGAAAACTGCAGGATTTTTCCCATGGAAACGGCTGATTTGGCCTCAATTTGATGCTGCAGGGCTGGGACCCTGTAAATTGGAGGGGGCTGAAGCTGTTGTGGGGCTGCCCCCTCCCTCTCCTGATCCCCACATTCCCCCCACTCCCTCAAGGGATTTCTGTCCTGGGGGGCTGGGACACTTTGGGGTTATTGGTTTTGGGAGAAAACCTGTTCCAGACTTCTCCATTGTCGCTCATCCCCTGCAGGATCTGAGCCGGCAAGAGCAGCTTGGCAATGGAGCCCCAGGCAGGAAGGAGCTCCCAAACTCCTGCGTGCAGCCAGTGGCCATCCAAGGGTGGGGCCAGGCCAGGCCACAGCCCCACTGCACAGGGATGGGCATTGGCCAGCCCTGCTCTGGCCAGCCCCAGGGGGCAGCCAGGAGCTGAGGGTGCCCCCCGCCCCCTGGGCTTTGACTCTCGCAGCTTTAGAGCTGCTGCAAAGGTGAGAATTGTGTGGGGGAAAAAGGCCTGGCTGTGGTTTGCTCAGCCCTGCGAGAAGCACAAAACCCAACGGGAGCCCAAGCAGTGGCTCTGCGAGGGCCTTTGATGGTTTTCAGAGCAGGGCTGGCTGGAAACCCCCCCTGCAGGGGCAGCTGCGAGGGAACCAGTCCGGAAATGCCCCAAGTGATCCTTTTGCCCCTCTGCCCAAGGGACTGAGGGAGCCCCAAAACTGCTGCAAATCCCACAAGCATCTGCTCAGCCCCTGAGCGGGACCCTCCTCCTTCCTGCCTTGCCCTGGGCTGACGGTGGCCGGATGCCCCGCACCCACCAAAGCCGCTCTCTCGCTGCCCTGCGCAGCCACACGGGGAGAGAAAGCTCTTAGTAGAAGCAAGAAATTGGAGACTCCTGTTCCTAAAGCAGGACAGAGCTGAACAAAGAAACACCACTTCTTCCAGTTTAAAGAAAAAGCTGCATTTTGGGCCCAACAGAAGTCAGTCGGGTCCTCCGGTGTCCCCCGGTGTCCCCCAGGGTCACAGCACGTTCCCGTAGGTGTCACTGGGTGCCCGCGGTCGCCTGTGGGGTCCCGGCAGCTCCGCGTAGGTCACTCGGGTGTCCTGGGGTGCAGCGGTGCGGGGGGGCCCTGCAAGAGCCCCTGGCTGTGGGATCTGTGTGACACCCCCGGGGGTGACGTGTCCCTGTGCGTGTCCCAGCCCGCACTCACCCTCCGTCCGCTTGGTCCTCGTGACGTGGGTGTACAGCACCTCCCCCTCCTCCGGGGGGGCCGGGGGCTGCGGGGGAGCCCTGCAGGGATGGGGGGATGTGTGAGAGGGGATGGGAGGTCTTTGGGGCTGGGGTAATCGGGGGGATCATGGCTGGAGCCCCCCACTCACCTTTCCTGGTGCTTCCTGGAGGCTGCAAAGGGAAGGGGTGGGGGTGACTGTGGGGTCCCCAAGGCCCTGACCACCCAAGGGAATCCTGAACCCCCACCAGACCCTCAATTCCCCCTAGGACCCCCAGCATTCCTGAAGCCCCCCTGAAGCCCTGAACCACACCAGTGCCCCTGACCCACTGAGCCCCAGAGCCCCAGGCCTGGCAGGGAGGGGCACTCTCCAAACTGCCCCAGGATTCCTGAAAGAACCCCCAACATCCCAGCAGGACCATCCAACACCACCCTAAATCCACAAGGACCTTGAGCAAAGGTCACTGGGGCCTCAGCACTGCCCAAGTCAGGGGCCGTGGGTGCTGCCCCATCATCCCCACATTCTAGGTGGCCTCCCACCTCCCCAGGGCCCCCGCAGCCCCCATTGTCACCCACCCAGGTAGTGCCACCGGTGCCAGGCCGCAATGACAGCCACGAGCAGGACCAGGACCAGGAGGGACCCGCCAACCCCTGCGGCCACTGCTGGGGACAGAGGGGGACACATTGGGGTCACCTGTCACCCCGGGGGTACTGAAATCCCCATGATCCTGAGTGACCCCACCTGTGTTCCAGCGTCCCCGCGGTGTCACCGTCAGTGCCAGCTCTGGGCTGAGCGCCCGGAACACGCGGTGCCCGTCCTGTCCCAGCTGGTTGGTGGCCACGCACTGGTAGGTGCCCGAATGTCCCACATGGACGTCCCCGAGCTCCAGGAGGGGACCCCGGGCCACCTCGCGCCCGTCCCGCAGCCAGGTGAAGGTGACAGGGGCTGAGCCCACCTGCACCGAGCAGCGCAGGCTCACGGGGTCACCTGCACGCACCGGCTGTGCCAGGGCACCGGGGGTGATGGTGGCATTGGCCACGGGCACTGCGGGGGCAGAGATGGAGCTGAGGCCGGGCAGAGGGGCTGGCACCCGGCATGGGGGGATGAGGAGGTCTGTGCATGGCGGCACCGGCACACAGAGGGTCCCCTTCAGCCATGAGTGTGACCCATGGTGGTGGGGATCATGTCCTGGTGTGGGATGAGGGGATGTGAGGGATGGGATGAGGATGGGATGAGGGTGAGCTGAGGGTGGCATGAGGGGTGCTGTGTCCACGGCTGTCACCTGGTGGGGGGCACGGGATGGCATGGGTGGTATGTGATGAGGTGGGTGAGGCATATTGTGGGTGGGGTCACCCCAGTCCCAAGGGTCTCACCCCTCCCCCGGGAGGGTCCCGCTCAGAAGGGTGACTGTGACCTGATGTGGGCTGGGGGATGTGACAGCTGGGATTAGGGACCCATGGGTGGGAGGTCCTGGGGGGGATATCTGGACCAAGAAGGTCCCAGTAAGCCGGGACCGTGGCACCCAGTGGTGGGGGCTGTGACCTGGGCTGGGGTGGGAATGTGTGGAATTGGGGATGCTGTGGGTGGGGTCACCCCCAGCCCGAGGGTCCCGCTCACCCAGGACGGTGACATTCAGGGGGACACTCTCGGCCTCGCTGTCCCCGTTGCTGACTCGGCACTGGTAGTGGCCGCTGTCCTTGTCCCCAACGTGCTCCAGCTCCAGGCGGGGGCCGGTGGCCAGCGGTGCCCACGAGCCCCCCCAGTGCCAGGAGAAGGACAGGGGACCTGTCCCCGCGGCCACAGCGCAGCTCAGCACCAGGCGGTCCCCCAGTGCCACCTGTGCCCCGGGGGGCTGCGCCGACAGGGACACCCCGAGAGCAGTGCTCCTGCGGGAAGGGGACATAGGAGGAGAAGGAGGGGGTGTAGGAGTGGGTGGAGGGGAACCCAGTGAGAGAGAGGGGCCCCAGGAATGGAGGGAGAGGGAGGGGAGACCTGGAGGGGGATGGGGGAGATATCCAGGAAGGGGTGAGAGGTCACGGAGAGGGATGGTGGGACCTGGGGACCATGGGGGGACCTCAGAGAGGGAGTAGAGGGACCCAGGTAGGGGATCCAGTGAGGGATGGGGGAACCTGGGGCAGTAATGGGGGCACTTAGGAAGGGACTGGGGAAAGGATGGAGGGAGGGGTAGGGTGGACCCAGGGAGGGATGAGGGTGACCGGGGCAGTGATGGGGGGACCAGAGAAAGGATGGGGGGATCTGGGCAGTTCTGGGCAACCCGGGGAGGATTTCAGGCAAGGGCAGGGGACCCGTGGCGGCTGTCGGGGCTCCCCGTGCCCATCCCCGCACTCACTGCGCACCGTGACGCGGAGCCGGGCGCTGCTCTTCCACACGGCCCCCCCCTCGGAGCGCACCTCGCAGTGGTAATTCCCCGAGTGGGAGACCCCCACGGTGGGCACCAGGAGCTGCGGAGACCCCTGTGGGCCCCCCACCCACTGCCCGTCCCGGTAGAAGAGGTGCAGGAGGGGGCTCGGGGCCGCAGGGGGCTGGGGATGCTGAGGCAGCTGAGATTCAGGGGGGACCCCTCGGTGGGCTCGGGGAAACCCTCCAGCACCGGCACCGAGAAGAGCTCTGGGAAGGAGATGAGGGGGAGGATGTGACCCTGAGTCCCTGGGGAGGGGCTGTGGGGTGCTCACCGTGCACTGTCACTGTCACCGGCGCTGACTCTTTCCACCCCCGTGACACCTCGGAGTCCACCCAGCCCCTGCAGCGGTAGCGGCCGCTGTGCTGCAGCTGCAGAGGGGACAGGGACAGCTCGGTCCCACCGGGGAGCATCTCCAGTTCCATGTTGTCGCGGTAGAAGGACACCGAGGTGACCGACTTGTTCTGCCGGCCCCAGCAGCGCAGGGTCACCGAGTCCTCTTCCAGCAGCGCCCGTGCCGGCACCTGCAGCACCAGCCACTCTGGGGAGCGAGGGGTCGCGTCAAACCAGGGGGTTCCAATGGCACCGGGACCCCCGATTGGGTCACACCCAGCGCACCAGGGGTCCCCAATTCCAACACGGGGTCCCCTCGCACTGGGATGCTCTGGGATGTCCCCGTGTGCAGGGGACGGGCTCTGGTCACACCAGGGGGGTGACCCATGGAGCGGAGCCCACCCAGAGCCCTCGGGGACCCTGCGGGCACCCAATCCCCACTCACCACCTACGACATTCACCCTGGGGCTGAGCCCGGTGCCGGGTCTGTCACACTTTTAGGTGCCACTGACGGTGGCGCGGATTCGGTCGGGTCCCTCCTGCCACCAGTGCTGCCCGTCCTTGTACCAGGCGGTGGCACCGGCGGTCCCCGAGCCCTGGCAGGTCAGTGTCACCCGGTCCCACAGCACCGCCGGCGTCCAGGGGGGCTCCACGAGGAGCTGGGTGGTCTGGGCGCCTGCGGGTGACAGGGGACAGCAGCCTGCCAGGGCCAGCACGGGCTGGGGACAGCGGGCCGGGGACGTGGCATCCCCCCGAGGACTCACCAGCGAGGCCGAGGGTCTGGGCTGGAAGGGAGAAGGGACAGGGCTGGGTGGGGGTGGCACCGCGGGGACAGCGGCACCCGGGGCACGGGGTGTGGGGCTGTCCCCAAACTGTCCCCACAGGGTCACCGGTTCAGCACGGAGGCCTTGAGGACAGGGACACCTCGGTCACCCTGGGCTGAGGCAGGACACGGGGACACTGTGGACACCCCGTGCTTCTACAGTTCACCCCCACCAGCCCCACAGCACCTGTCCCCACGGCCACATCCCCAGGGCCCTCTGCCCATGATCCCATCCCAATGGCCCCTGTCCCCATGGCCCATCCTCATGGTGCTTGGCCCTCGGCCCTGTCCCTGCATCCCTGTGCCCCTGTCCCTGTCCCCATAGCAGTCCCAGCCCCAAGGTTCCTTTTGCTGCATCCCAGTCCCTCCATTCCTGTCCCCCCCATTCCTGTCCCCACAGCCACCCCACGACCCCACTCACATTTGGGGGTCCACCCCCATGCACGAGCTCTGCTGCCCTTGGGGACCTCAGGGGACCCCGCAGCCCCCCTGTGCCCCCTCCCCACCGCTCTCTGCCCCACCAGGGCCCATCCCCGGGGCGTCAGGCCCGTGCCCGGGGCACTCACCCCACAGGAGCAGCGCCACCTTCCCGGCCATGCCGGTGTCCCCGGCCACCCGGGCTGGCTGTCACTCGCTGCCGGGGCCTCTTGTCCCCTGGCTGGCGGGCAGGAAGCGAGGTCACGTTTTGTCCCCACTTGTAGGTGGCCCTTGGTGGGGGCAGGGTGGAGACACAGCAGGGACGGGCTGGGGACATGGTGGGACATGGTGTTCCCAGGAGTGGGGGGCTCAGGGGATGTGGGGATCCAAGGATGGGTGTCCAGGAGAATGGGGGTCCAGGGGAATTGGGGTCTGGAGGAGGGGAAGTCCCAGGGAATGGGGGTCTGGGGAATGTGGGGCCCCATGCTTGGGGGATTCCAGGGATGGGGGTCCTGCGGGAACATGGTCCCCATGGTCATGGGATGTCAGCCTCAGGGTCGGGGGTGTGGGGAGAATAAGGGGGACCCTTGGGAACAGGGGTTGTGTGGGAAGAAGGGGCCCATGGGATGGGATTGAGGGAATGGGGTGCTGGGCAATGGGAGTCCCGGGATGGGCGTCCCAGGGAGGACGGACCAAGGAAATGAGGGTCCCGTGCTTGTGTTGCCAAGGGAATGGGGCTGCCAGGGACGGGCAGTGGCTGGGTGGGCTCGTGGGTCGCAGCTCCTTCACCGGGTGCCTCAGATCTTGGGGTGACTCAGGCTCCAGCACAGCCCCCACAGGGTGCTCGTGGCCATGGGGGCACCCCAGGGTTGTCCTGGGAGGCTCTGGGACTGTGCCCCACACACCGCAGGGCTTTTCCCTCTTTTTCTTTCTATTTTGTCCCTATTTTCCTTAATTCCATGCCATCCCCTCCTGCCCCCCCCATTTCCTGGCTCAGCGATCCCAGGGAACACCCGAGCAGGGAATGGGTGGGGGGATCCCAGGAAGGGGAAATAGGGGATGGGGGGGGGTGGGTACAGGCAGTGGTTGGGGGCTTTGGGGGTTTCTGGAGCTCTCTGGCTCTGCCCCCCCAACGCTTTCACTGTCTCTCTCGGGCAGGAGGAGGAAGAGGCTGTTTGTGCTGAGAGTCAGATGGGGGGTGGGTCCTGTCCTGGGGGGGCACATCCAGAGGGTCCTGCCCTGAGGGAAAAGGGCTCCTCTGGTGTGGTGACGCCTGGGTCTTGTCCCAGGCGGGTCCTCATTCTGGGGGTGCCATGTCCCTGGGGATTCCAGTCCCAGAGGTGGCACATCCTGGGGACACCTGTCCTGGGGGGCCCTGAGCATTCCCAGTGGGGCCCTGTGACTTCTGGGGTGCCCCAAATTCAGGGGTTCCCTGCCACAACCTGCCCCTGACAATGGTAACTCCCGGGCTAAATTTCCTTGAATTCCCCTTGTGCCCAATTGGTTGAGACAAAATCGCACATCCTTAGGATAAAGGCAAAAAGTATTTCCCTGTTGGGGTTTAGGATTTTAGCCTGTTTTTTCTCTTAAAAGAATTTTTCCCCATACTAGTTGCCAGGGGACAATCTATTGGGTGCTTAAAAAGAAACAAAAGACCTAGCCACAGGGGCGGGTTCCAACGAGCCACCCTTTTGTCACCTGGGGGTTGGGACACCCGGGGGGCTGCCTGGGTGCTCAGGGTTCAGTCGGGGAGCTGCTTGCCTTCGGTGTGGACTCCTGGTCAGCCCTGCAAGCTTCTGCTTCTTCGGCTGTTTGCTTTCTACGGGCAAACCCTGGGATTTCTAAGCCTGCTCTTCTCCCTGCGCACTGGGAGCGGGGCACTGCTACTCGGCCCCCGCCACGGCTCGGAGCTTCCGCTACTCTGTAGCTCCTACGCTGTGACCTGCCGACTGAGAGACCTGCCGGGTTCCTGCTGCAGCGCCGGAGTTTGATACATCTCACTGCCACCTGGGATCTGCGCTCGCCCCTGCTTTTCCCGAGGATCCGGCCAGACGCCCAGGGGTTTGTGAGGCTTTTTGTCCATCCCTTCCCGGGACCCCGCGCCGCCATTCCCGGTGCTGCCCGAGCTCGCTGCGGAGCGCCCCCTGCAGCCGCGGGGGAACCATCGCACCCGCCCTGCTCCCCGGGAGCCGCCCCGCAGTAACTGCAGCCAGGGGAAAGGGCCTGAGGCCGAGAGAGGCCGCACTGGGTTTGTGCTGCTGTTTGCTGTCACTGCCACAGTTATTGCTGTTTGTTTGTGTTGTTATACATATATATTTATTAGTAAAGAACTGTTATTCCTATCCCTCATATCTTTGCCTGAAAGCCCCTTATTTTCAAATTAATAATAATTCAGAGGGAAAGGGGTTGCATTTTCCATTTCAGGAGAGGCTCCTGCCTTTCTTGTCTGACACCTGTCTTTCAAACCAAGACACCTCCCCTAATGGCACCCACCCCCTGTCACCCCCCCACTGTCACCCCCATCGGGGATTCTTACTCATGGAGGGGTCTTGGAGGGGTGTGGGTTTGGAGGGAGAGGCTGCACCTTAGGGGCTCCCAAAGGGGAATTTGGGGATCCCAAATGGCTGGGACTGCCAAGTGGGGGAGTAGAGGGGACGGGGTACCCCCCAGATTGGGGTATCCCAGAGGTCACAGTGCCCCCAGAAGGTCCAGAGAATGGGGATCCTGAGGAGGGGGAGTCACAATGGATGGGTGTCCTGGGGAATGGGGGTTCCCATGGGTGGGGGAACAGAGGGATGACGCTCCCAGGAGAATGTGGGCTCCAGGGATGTGGGGTCATGGGATGCTGCTCCCAGGGATGGGGCTGGTTGGGGAATGCGGGGTCCCGTGGGATTCTGGATCCTGGGGCAATGGGGAACAATAGGATGGGATCAAGGGTAGGGGAGTCCTGGGGAATGGAGATCCTAGAAAATGGGAGTCCTGGCATGGTGGCCAATTTATGGCACCCAAATTTTTTGCACATCGTTTAGAGTTTGAATTTTTGTTGAAAATCGATTTTTTTGTGGTTGTATGGTCTGTTCTATGATTTTGAGTCCAAGATATTTCCAGGGTGCTTGTTGTTGGACCTTTTTTGGTGCCTCTTGCAGCCCATATGTTTTTAATGCTTGCATTAGGCTTGGTCGAATTAATGAAAGATTTTCTTTGGTTGGGGTTGCTATTAAAATGTCATCCATAATGGTGGCAGTATGCTCCCGGAAATTGTTCTCTGACTGATGATAATGCTTGAGCCACATACCACTGACAAATTGTGGGGCTGTTTTCCATTCCTTGTGGTAAAACTTTCCATGGATATCGCCCCACTGGTGCAGCATTATTAATGGATGGCATTGTAAATGCAAACTTTTGGGTGTCATTTGGGTGTAAAGGAAGAGTAAAAAAACAATCCTTTAGATCCACAATCAGAATGTCCCAAATGACAAGAATCATTGTAGGGGATGGCACGCCTGGTTGTAGGGCTGCCATGGTTTCCATGACCTCATTGATTTTTCTGAGGTCATGCAGCAGCCTCCATTTTCCGGATTTCTTTTTGATGACAAACACTGGGGTGTTCCAAGGGCTTGTAGATGGTTCTATATGCCCTTGAACCTGTTGCTCTTGCACTAAAGTTTTGAGGGCGTGTAGCTTCTCCCTTTCTAGGGACCTTTGTGGTACCCACACAGGCTTAGTGGTGAGCCATTTTAGGGCTTGTGTGGGATATTTCACGCCCTTTAAAACAGTGGCCCCTATTAAAAATCCGTTCCTACCCGTACTCCCCATGCAGAAAGAACATCCCTCCCCCATAGGTTGAGTGGTGCTGCAGTGACATATGGTCGAATGGTGGCTGTTTGACCTTCAGGATTTTTGACTAACACAGTTTTGCTGCTCAAGCAGCTCTGTGTGGTTCCCCCAACGCCAGCAACGGTAGTTCCTAGAGCTGTGGTAGGCCATGACAGTGGCCAGGTATGGGCAGAGATAATTGTGACATCTGCCCTTGTGTCGACCATCCCGCTGACTTTTATTTGTGCAGGCCTCGCCGGAGGCATTGTTACAGTGCACACCATATTAGGTCTTTGATCACTTACGACCTGAGTCCAGCACACCTGGCGTTCTCCAGTGGGTCTGAAGCTTTGGTCTCGTCGCTCTACAGGCTCTGTTTCAGGAACAAGAAACTGAAAAGAGATGAGTTGGGCAATTCGTGTTTTTTTGGGGATTGTCATGGGTGGAGTAGGAGTTGAAACTAAGGTGTGTATCTGTCTGGTGAAATCTGCATCAATAATTCCAGGGTGCACAAAAATACCTTGTAGAGTCGCACTGGATCTCCCGATCAACAGTGCACTCAGTCAGAGGGTCTGATGGGCACTCAATCCTCTCCCGATGGGCCCGTGGGCCTCGAGAGGGACCTTGTGCACCCTTAAAGTGCTGATGGCTACTGTGCTAGAGGTGGAAACATCAATTCTAGCGGCTCTTGCTGTCCTTCCTGTGAGCTGGTCACACAAGCTTGCACAGGAAGGCGGGAAGATGTTTGTATCTGCACGCGTCTTCCCCTCGCGCTCGGTCTGCCATTTCCCTGGTCCCTGAAAGATTGTCTGTTAGTATAAACTTTGCATTTGCACTGTCTGGCCGTATGATTGGGTTTCCCACACCGGCTACAATATATGTTGACATTTCCCTGTGGTTGAGATGTTCCTGTCTTACAGGGGCAGTTCGCTCTTAAGTGGCCTGGTTGTCCACATTTGTAGCATTGCGATGTCAATTTTACTGCAGCTACAATGGAATTTGCTATCAAAGATGCATTGTGGGATTCAGATCCCACCTTGGCACAGGCATTTATCATTTAATCTAAAGATGGATTTTCACTTGGCGGTAATTCTATGATTTTTCGACAGTCTTCATTTGCATTGTCTTTTGCCAGTTGTAAAATTAATTGATTCCTGATCTCAATATTTGTGATTTGTTTTTCCATTGTGTGTTGTAGTCTCTCTATAAACTGTAGGTATGGCTCTTTAACCCCTTGTTTGATCCTTGAATATTTTTGGATTGGGTTAGCCATGTCTGCTACCTTAAATTTAGCTTGCATCCCTAAGTCTTTTGCTTGTGCTAGCACTAATGGATGTAATTTTGCCTACAACTGTGGGTCCCCTACAGGTGGCAGTCCCAGGAGTTGACAAACTCCTACCCCAAAACGTGGGTCTTCTTGTGAAACTCTTAGGTATTTTAGTTCCTGGTTTTCTGCACTGCTTCTCCAAGTTGATTCAAAAAGCATATATTGAATTGGGGTATGAATCAATTTCCCTAGCTGCTTAATCTCATATGGTGTTACCTCTTCGGTGGTTAAAAATCACAGCAAGCTGGCAACAGCAGGAGACCCTAGTCCATACTTGGCAACGAGCTGCCATAATTCGGAAAGAACCGGCCATTGAAAAGGTGTATACTTATCAGGCACAGTTCCGTTGCCTCTAGCACAGGGTATGCTTTGATTGTTCTGGCCCCAGATTTCCAATTATCTGACATGGGCACGTCAATTTTTTCTGCTGCCTCATAATCCCCACTCGCGATAGCCGCTCGCTTTCCCTGTCTCCAGACGCTGACCGGATCAAGAGTAGCTGTTGGCAGCATAGCGATGGCAGCATTCTCTTTGGGCTCGGCAGAGGGGTGATGACTCTGGCTCTCTCTGTGGGTATGTATCGGGTTTCTAGTCTGTGTATTTTCCAGGGGCTGCTTTAACTCCTGTGGTGGCGGCGGCGCGCGCGCGACGGCAGCAGCTTCAGAAATCTCTAATTCACTGGCACTTCCAGGTTTGACATAGGCTTGACTCCTGTGTGACGATGTGTCCCCAGGGTCCGCCCATGAGTTGCAGTTCTCCAATGGAGGCAGGGTTCTGGCATGGTCTTGCAGCCCAGCCAATCAGCTCCAGGGCAAGGCAGTCCGAGTGCATCCGTGGTGATGCAGGACGCATGTGACTCCAGCACGTGCTGTTTGGACGGCCGCATAGGCACACTCGGCACCTCTCCACAGCGGCTATACACGGCTCTGCAGCAGCTGGGCATGGCTTCATAGTGGCAAGGTGTGGTTTTACTGTGGCTGGGGAGTGTTTCAGGGCGATCAGCGCGTTCCGCTGTCAGTGCGTTCCAGCACGGGCAAGCAGTGCTGCTCTGCACATTCGCAGGATGCTCCTCGGGTGAGACGCCCCAGCTCAAGCTGGCAGAGCTGCCTCGCTCGGCTGCGGGACGTGTCTCAGGTGAGACATCCTGACATGAGCCGCCGGTGCTGCCCTGCCTGGCTGCAGGATGTGTCTCAGGCGAGACAGCGTCTTCTATTCTCATAAAAATGTTGGGGGGTCCGGACCCACGCAGCTCTCTCCACCGCCTTCCGCAGCTCTCTCTGCTGCACACAGCTATATCGGCTGCTCCGTCAGGAATTCACGTCTTTTTCTGCCGTTCTCTGTAGCCCTACGGGCTGCCAGCAGCAATCCCCGCTGCCCTGGGCCTATCCCTGCTGCTCTCCGCAGCCTTACCAGCTGCAGGCAGCAATTCCTGCTGCCCTCTGCCTCCCCGCAATATCCGCGGCAGCTTGTTGTGTCACGTAAGGGTCACCAGGCGTCGCTTTGATGTCGGAGGCAGGAATGCGACACGACACACCTTGAATCATGCACAACAGCCAACTTTATTGAGTCCTTTGTGGAGAGTTAGGGATATGCATGTGGAAGATATCGGGCTGTAATGGTCAGCCAGGACCCCCTCCCCTCTCGCAGTCTGACCTTTGCTCCCTGCCTGGCCGCACCCAGCTGGACGTGAGCAGAAGGAAATGACACTGACTGCCCAAGCCATAAAAACCCTTGTGACCCTTCAATAAACGCCATTTGCTGTCCACCACGTTGGTGTCCAGGAGCACATGGACCGAGTGGCCCAGGGATAGGGCTGCCGTGCCGGACTCGAACCAGGCCGCCGCAACAATTGGTGCCGAAACCCCGGGAACCTAGTACAGCCTGGAATTCAGGGATCGCCTGGACAGAGATGCTGGTGGCTGCACAGCTGGACTTGTGCAGCGGGGGAGATGTCCCCGGACCAGCGAAGAGCATGGACACCGTCGCGAAGGTCGTAAGTGAGATCCACGCACAGTGGGGTATCGATTGTAAGCTTAAAGATTTATTTCTCGCTATGCAGAGACTGATAAAAATGGGCATAGTAGACAGCCCTGTAGATCTCCTTCATCCAGAGATATGGAATAAATGTACTAATGCTCTGGCTGAGGAAACTATGTCCTCAGGCTCGGGAAAAACTCTCAAAGCGTGGGGTAGGGTTATGCAGGCTCTGCAAAAGGCTCGGACGGAGCAAGAGACCTGGAAAGCCGCGCGGACTTGTCTGCTAGCCACGCTGCAGCTGGGTATCGGAGCGACAACGCAGACGGGGGAGGAGATTGAACCAGTCGAAAGCGCGGACGCCGACCCACAACCCCCGGGGCCGGACTCACCACCATCGGAGGGGGGAGAGCACGCGCAGGTGTTTTGGCAGGGGCTGGTGGGGGAGGCACGGAGCGCGGCAGTGAGATCAGAACTCGAAGCGATTAACAGAACGGAACCACCTCCGTATAAGTTTGAAAATGGTGCCGGAGCACGTGAGGGGCGGTGGAACAGAGATGTGGGGAGCGGGTGTGCAGAGGGCTCGCTGGGCGGAGCGGGCGCGGGCGAGCAAGGGGGAGGAGCGGCCCCCGAGAAGGAGCCCAAAACTAATCAAAGGACGCATTTTAACTCAGGTCCTTATAAGGTAAAAACCTCCCCCAGCAGGAGGCGGGGGGAGCCCAGGGGGAGGGAACGGCTCGACCCCCGGAAGAAGGGGCGGGGTCGGAGCCCGAGAAAAAGTCTCAGCAGCCCGGAAACCTCCAGTCAGTCGACTTCCGGCTCGGACTCTGACTGGAGCTCTGACAAGCTACCGGAAAGCTTGTCAGAGAGTGATTCCGATACCGAGTCAGGCTTTATCAAAAAAGGAGCAGCGGCATATAAAATCGCTAGCTGCAACGCTTCTGCGTGGGTTAAGGGGATATCAGAGAAGGATCGAACCCCGCTTACAGACTGGCGGAAAATAAAAATAGCTTGCACAGAATGGACCCCGGCTGCCACTCTGGTGTTCCCGGTCTGGGTGGGGGGGCCGGGCGGCAATCAAAGGACTTACTCGCCAATAAACCCGAAGGATGTGCAAGCAATTGTTAAAGCGATTGCGGATAAGGGGATCAATTCTGCCATGGTCTCCACACTCATTGATAGCGTGTTTGGTGGCGATGACATGCTCCCGTTTGACATCAAACAGACTTGCAGGCTAATCTTCGATGGGGCGGGGATGATCGTTTTTAAACAAGAGTGGGAAGACAATTGTGTTAAGCAGCTAGCCTTAGTAACGGGGGCAGACCATCCACTGCACGGCTCCAGCATACAGAGGCTAATGGGCACAGACCCAACCATGATCACCCCACATGCACAGGCAGAGGGCCTGCAGGCCCATGAGGTCATGACAACAACCCGTGCCGCCCGAGAAGCCATCCGTGCCGCTTCCAAAGTAATCGCCAGACCATCGCCATGGTCCAATATAAAACAGACTGAGAGTGAAAGCTTCACTCAGTTTATAGACCGCCTTCAGGCAACATTAGATTCCTTTGCATTACCTCCAGAGGTGAAGGGTCCTGTGCTAGCAGAATGCCTACGCCAGCAATGCAATTCAGCCACCAAGGACATTTTAAGATCACTGCCACCTGGGTCCAATATCGCATCCATGATCAGACATGTGGCACGGGAGGAACACCTAGCTCCCATTCAAGCCGCAGTTCGCACTGCAATAACCAGTGTCATGGCATGCTTTAAGTGTGGCCAGGCAGGCCACGTGGCAGTAAACTGCCCCCAGTCAGGACGCCCACCAGTAGCTGCTCCACCACTCCAGGGGAGACTCAGGGGACCATGCTGGGCATGTGGAAAGAAGGGGCATTTGGCTAAGGAATGCAGATCCAACTTTCAGGGAAACGGGAAGGGGAGGGGGCAGCCGGGCCACACTCAGCCCCCTCCCTCTTGGAACACGATGCGGCCCAGCTACAGCAACCCTCAATGGGGCACGAGGCTTCCATGCCCATTACCCCCTCAAGAAATGTCCAACTTCATCCCCCAACCAGTAGCTCAATCAAACCTGTCCACGTCTCAGGAATACCAAGAACAGCTCCCTGGGGGTGAGGCCCCTGGGTGGCCCTGGCTATGAAAGCAAGGGAACGAGATCCATGGGTGGCCCTTGCTGTGAAAGTGGGTAAGCACCCACTGATCGTGTGGGCAGTGTGTCGTCTCCACAACAGCTCCGATAACTCGGCCATTTGTCTTCCCTTTTGGGTGGACACAGGATCAGATGTCACCGTCATCCCAGACATACACTGGCCTCTACCATGGAAGCTGGAAGAAGCCTCCATGGTAGGCGGAGTTGGAGGGTTGTCCTGAGCCCGCAAAAGCACCCAACCGATAGCAATAACACTCTGCACCGAGAGTGGACCAGGAAGGACTATCCTCCTTATGACATACGTTATGTCGGATTGCCCACCCTTGTTGGGGAGAGATGCCCTAGCCCTGCTGGACGTTAGGGTGACAAATTTATTCTAAGGGCCACTGCCGCATACCCGCCATTGCCCATCAAACTAACTTGGAAATCAGTCGACCCAATTTGGATTCCGCAGTGGCCCTTGTCCAAGCCTCGAATGGTCACTCTCCTTGAGCTTGTTAGCCGTGAGTTACACAAGAATCGTATAGAACCCTCCGCAAGTCCATGGAACACCCCAATCTTCGTAATACCTAAATGGTCCGGCGAAGGCTTTCGTCTCCTGCACGACCTACGGGAAGTGAACAAGAGAATCCAGCCGATGGGCCCAGTACAAACTTTGCTGCCCATGAACTCGATGATACCGAAAGGACAACCCTGCGCAGTGCTCGACATCAAAGACTGCTTTTTCTCTATTCCCCTGCACGAAGACGACAAAGAGCGGTTCGCCTTTTCCATCGTCTTTCCAAACAGCCAGCGGCCCAACCTACGCTTTCATTGGAAAATGTTACCCCAAGGAATGATCAGCTCCCCTACCATCTGCCAGATCACAGTAGACCGAGCGCTAGCACCAGTCCGGCAGAGCAATCCGACTGTGACCATCGTGCAGTACATGGACGATACCCTGATCGCCGCACCATCAACAAGCCAAGTAGACCAGCTGGTATCCACCATCTCCAACACCCTAAAGACAAATGGCTTCAAAATAGCGAGTGCAAAAATAAAAAAGGGACCGTGCGTGACCTTCCTAGGAGTGGGAATCACAAGCTCCTACGTAACCCCTCCCCAGATGAAAATCCGCTGAGATATCAAGACGCTCCATGACGTGCAGCAGCTGGTAGGATCCTTACAGTGGCTCCGCAACATCGTCCTGATTCCTCCTGAGGTCATGGACCCTCTGAATGACCTCTTGAAAGGAAAGAACCCATGGGAGCAGAAAACCCTGACACCAGAAGCGACAAGCTCGCTCAACTTTATCGAACACCAGATGTCAGTGAGCACGCTCACCAGATGGGATTCAACCACACCGGTCGATCTGTATGTCCACTTTACAAAAAAGGGGGGAGTGGGAGCCTTAACCCAAGGACCTCCCGACAAAGCCCAACCGATACAATGGGTGGTCTTGGGGAAACTGTCACGCACTTTTTTCCCGGGAGTCGAGTGCCTCAGCAACCTCATCATGAAAGGCAGGAAACTCGCCCTGGGACACCTGGGACATCGAACCTGCCAAGATATACTTGCCCTTCCGCAAACAGCTCTCCGCGCAGTCAACAACAGTATCCGAATACCTGGCCGTGACCCTTGCAGGCTTCGGAGGAGAGATTCACTACGCAGCCAAACCCACTTGGACTCAGCTGCTCACAGTCGTCGACATCGATCTCCCACCAAAGATAATCGACCGACCGCAGGCAGGACCAACCGTCTTCACGGACGCATCGTCGCTGACCTCCACCGCAGCGGCAGTATGGCAGTCAGGAGAACAATGGCAATGTGTCAAGACAACCGACCCCACACTTTCAGTCCAACAGCTTGAAGCGGCTGCCGTAGTGCTAGCGTGCAGACTGTTCCCAGAAGAACACCTTAACATTGTGACTGACTCCATATTTGTGGCCAAGCTCTGCCTAGCCATGTCCGGACCAGGTGTGTCAGTGTCCACGGTGGCAACGATATTAGAAGAAGCACTCTATTCACGGAAAGGCACCATATCAGTCATCCACGTCAACAGCCATGACCCGATCAAAGGATTCTACCAGGTTGGCAATGACAAGGCTGACGCTGCCACAAAGGGCGTATGGACGCTGAAAGAAGCCCGTCACTTGCATGAATCCCTTCACATCGGAGCAAAAGCACTTGCGAAGAAGTGCGGAATTTCTGCTGCGGATGCAAAGCACGTCGTCGCCACGTGCCCTCACTGTCAGAAATCACCACTGTGGTCAAGTGGTGTCAACCCTAGAGGCCTCAAAGCCTCAGAAATATGGCAGACAGACTTTACACAATGCCAACTGTTAAGACCCCGAGCGTGGCTCGCAGTTACCGTGGATACATACAGCGGTATGATAGTGGCTACACAGCATTCCAAGACCGATTCCAAAGCGACCATCCAGCATTGGCTGACAGCCATGGCATGGCTTGGAGTTCCAAAACAAATCAAAACAGACAACGGCACGAACTTCACCTCAAAGACGGTCCGTGCATTCGTCTCGAAATGGAACATTGCCTTGGTACATGGCATCCCATACAACAGCACCGGACAAGCCATTGTTGAAAGAGCAAATCAGACTCTGAAAACTAAGCTAGAAGTGCTAGCTAAGACAGAAGGTTTCACCAATGCCATTCCCTCAAGTGACCAGGCGCGCATACTAGCAACCGCGCTGCTAGCGTTAAATCAATTCCCTAGAGGGGCTGAAACAAACAGTCCTGCCCAGAGACACTGGGCCACTCGGGCACTAGAAGAAGGCCCACGGGTTGTGGTCAGGAATGAACTAGGGGAGTGGGAACAAGGTTGGAGACTAGTGCTCACGGGGCGGGGGTATGCGGCCGTTAAAAAAGGTGGGGACATTAAATGGTGTCCACTTAAATCTATCAAACCAGACCTTCAGAGTAGAGCTAATGAGAATTGTGAGATTTTGTTTGCAGGACTGGATCATCGGACGCCCCCATAACCCGTACGCCTCACTACCGGGAAAGAGAGAGAGACCACCAAGCAACCCGACATCGCCTGAGAAGCCCGCATCATCAAAATCAAAGCAGCATCGGCATCTCTGTGTTATCTTGTTTCTAGGGTTAGTAGGCGGAGGACAGGCAGACACAAAGTATTACCCTCACCAGCCGTTCAAGTGGGTTCTATGCCATCTCTCAAGTGAGAGAGCCGTCAAAGAAATTGTTACAGCCGACACCCCATCTTTCGAGTTCAGGTTAAAAGACATATTTCCCTTGCATACGGGGTTCCCCAAATTTGAGGAGACGACATTGCTTCAGACCTATTGGTGCCCCGCTTCCAACCCAGGAAAAAGTTACTGTAATTACCCAGCGTATGGGTATTGTGGATATTGGGGGTGTGAAACCATTGTGACAAGCGATAGATGGAAACCACAACAGCCTGACAAACTCCTACAAAGTAAGCATACTCCCCACGGCTGTCTCAAACCAAAATTTTCTATGGATAAGTACGTGATCATGCCCCAAGGCAGGAAACAGCACACCTGCACAGGCTATATAATGACAATCCTACCGCTGACCCATGATGGCTGGGCCACAGGCAAAGTGTGGACAGCGTTTATTCATCACGATCGCCACATCTGGGCGAACATACAAATTATCAGATTCCCACCTCCAATATCCCAATCAGTTGGACCCAATCCATTTCTTGTAATGAGTAGACCCAAGGAGGAGATTGCAGCTAACCGTGGCTCTAGCCACAAAACACAGATGCTAAAATCTACCTCCTCCCCATCCGATCTCTTAGCCAAACCAACCCTCTACAATCCGTTCTTAAGCGTGTTAAATGCTACCTTTTTATCGTTAAACCAATCCAACCCGAACCTCACAGAATCATGCTGGTTATGCTATGATGCACAGCTGCCGTTTTACGAGGGTGTTGCCCTCGATCTCCCATTCATCTTTTCAAAGTCAGACAATCCTCGCCAATGCAGATGGGACACCCCACGGAGAGGCATTACCCTAAGCCAGGTTACGGGCCAAGGCAAATGCTTTGGCAATGCAACCTTGGCAGAGCGGATGGGCAACGTCTGCCGAGAATTCGTCAAACTTAAAGGGGGGAAATTCCGGTGAGTGATCCCAGCTGCATCGGAAATGTGGGTCTGTCAACGATCCAGGGTAAGCCCATGCGTACCCATTGACAAAGTCGATTATTCTAACGACTTTTGTGTCCAAGTTTTAATTGTCCCCAGAGTCCTGTATTGCCAGGAAGAAGAAGTGTACCGCTTGTTCGAGGACTCCGAACGGCTCCACAAGTGAGAAGTGATAACAGGCATCACCATCGCGATGCTCCTCGGTTTAGGAGCTACCGGCACAGCCACAGGTGTCTCTGCCCTGGCGACACGACACCAAGGACTAGCCCAGCTGCAGATGACTGTCGATGAGGACTTGCAGAGGATCGAGAAATCCATTTCTTTCCTAGAAAAATCCCTTTCCTCACTCTCAGAAGTCGTCCTCCAAAACAGGCGAGGACTGGACCTTTTGCTCATGCAGCAAGGAGGCCTGTGTGCCGCCTTGAAAGAGGAATGCTGCTTCTATGCAAACCATACCGAAGTCGTTAAAGACTCCATGGCCGAACTGAGAAACCGACTAAATCTAAGAAAAATGAACAGAGAGGCTCAACAGGGTTGGTTCGAATCATGGTTCAACCAGTCCCCATGGCTCATCACCCTGATTTCTACCCTAATAGGCCCAGTCGCAATAATCTTACTAATACTAATCTTCGGGCCTTGCATATTAAACAAAGTAGTGCTATTCGTTAAAAAGCGTTTAGAAACAGCTAACATTATGTTCGTAGAACACCGACAATTACTCTAAGGCATGCCTGTTACTAACAAACTTACAATTTTATACTAACTTTACTAACCCATGAAATTTTATAATATCTACATTTTATAATTTTCTACGGTTTTTTACTAATCATGAGGGAGGGGGGAAATGTGGAGAGTTAGGGACATGCGTACGGAAGATTTCGGACTGTAACGGTCAGCCAGGACCCCCTCCCCCCTCGCAGTCTGACCCTTGCTCCCTGCCCGGCTGCACCCAGCCGGACATGAGCTGAAGGAAGTGACACGGACTGCCCAAGCCATAAAAACCCTTGTGACCCTTCAATAAACGCCATTTGCTGTCCACCACGTTGGTGTCCAGGAGTGTATGGACCGAGTGGCCCAGGGATAGGGCCACGGTGCCGGGCTTGAACCAGGCCGCCGCAACACCCAGGACAGGACACCCCTGGCCAGGATGTGTCACCCCTGGGACAGGATCCCCCCAGGACGTGTCACCCCCAGAACAGGGACCCCTTTCCCCAGGACAGGACCCCTCTGGATGTGCCCCCCCAGGTCAGAACTCGCCCCCCCGTCTGACTCTCAGCACAAATGGCCTCTTCCTTCTGCTGCTGGAGAGAGAAAGTGAAAGTGTTGGGGGGGCACAGCCGGACACCCCCATTCCCCACAGCCCCCCACCCCTCTCTGCAACCCCTGCACCTCCAGGATCGCCAAGCCAGAAACTGGGGCAGAGAGAGAGGTGCGGTAGTGAGGACAATAAGGAAAGAATAGAATAAAGAGAGGAAAAAGCCCTGAGCAAGGGGGGTGTCACAGACTTGGAGCACCACGGGAACCCTCCCTCTTGTGACCCCCAGGCTGTGAGTACCTCGGGGGGGGCTGTGCTGGGCCCTGGGTCACCCCAAAATTTGAGGCACCCAGTGAAGGAGCTGTGACCCACGTGCCACCCAACTGCTCCCTGTCCTTTGGATCCCCATTCACCATAGAACCAAACCAAGGGACCACCATTCTTTATGTCCCCCCTCCTTGGGACCACCATGCCAGGACTCC